>JAZGTI010018592.1:0-11553 GCA_036877585.1 Botia kubotai
AGCTTGCCCTGGAACACCGCCTTTAAAAGGGCATTTCCCTCTCTGTGCAAGGCCCCTCCATCCCCCATGATGTATCACTCTCCACCTGTAGAATCCCAGAAACCCCGCCCCTCTTCTCCTCCAGTCTCAATGCTGTCGACACATCACAGCTTATATTCTTATCAACCTAAAACAAAAACAAAATTTGTATTTTAATTATTCTGAATAATAAATGAATAAAACAACAACTCTTATTATTTTTTAATAATATTGGTAGTAGTAGTAGAATGAAAATATATATATATATATGTATTTTAATTCTGGAACCCAAACTGTTATAATATTCAGTTTGGGATCCAGATAATAACAGTGTAAACACAAAGTCAGAAACTGCAGTGCACTAAGCTCATAATTCACACTGCTAAAGACCGTCTAACTATGTTATGTGAACAGTGTGTCAGACACCCTGTGCAGCCCTGTGCTCTTTAACACAGTCTCCTCTCTTCTCTTTTCTTATGAAATAATGGCCGTCCAGTAAAAGAAAATTAAATTCCTTCAGTACACACACACAGTTGATTTATATGCATTGATTACCTTCCACAGACACAAACCGCACACATGTATCCATCAGTGTTTGTCACTTATTATTGAATCTATTGCAGTTGCACAGCAGGGCAAATAACTCACACAGATGAGAGATGATAATAAGTACTGGACCAACAACAGGAAACTCTTCAGAGCTGAAATATCTCATGATTAGAGACTCACAGTGGCTCTCAGCTGTCTAGTGTTTATTTCAGAAAGATGACTGGCCAGCAGATCATCACCCTAAACCCAGCTAACCATTTTAGGTTGTAGGAACATTTCCCTAACGTTTCCATTAAGTAACAAAAATGTTAAAATGTTATTTTGAATGTTCTAGAAACGTCAGTTTTTAGACGATGTATTAACATCAGTGCTTTATTATAAGAACTTTATTCAAACATTTTTTAATTCTGTAATGTTTTCAAAACATTCTACTTACAACTTAAATGTTTCCGACGACTTTGAGACAACTCTAAGAGAATGTTAACCAGCGTTCTAAGAACGTTCTGAGTTAGCTGACACTGTCTTGGTAAGATGATTAGAGATGGGGGGGGCAGGAGGGCAGCTGGGCCAATAACAGGCATTATTAACATGCCACAGCCCTCCGAATCAGCTCAGACTTATTTGAAATTCAAATGAGCCCAAAGTCACAGGTTATATTGATACAAGCAGCGTGAGGCAGAAGCCCCGCCTCCTTTCAGAGAGAAACAGATCAATGAGCTACAACAGTGCAGGATGGGGGATTGAAATTGGTTTGCCGATACATTGGCTGTCGATCATTGTTGTGTTGTCACAGCAGCTTGTGGGGATGGTACAGCTAGTGATGTTGACTAACCAGTGACTAAAGTTAATCTATAATCCTCTACTAGGCTATGTCTCTGGATGTTTATTTTTGTATATCTCACAAACATAGTGCAAAAAAAAAAACCCACTATGAAAATCTGATCTGATCGGACAACAAACCGACACGCTGAGTTTGATTCTTACAATCTCTGAAGTCTATATAAACCATCTGTATAATTTATTATAATTGATTATAATTTATTATAATTTATTATAATTTATTCCTCTTTCTCCTGATCTGCAGGAAGGTTGTGAGCTCTGGCGATAAAGAACAGCGACATGAGAAGCCGTGTCAGATTTGAGCGTGTGTGTGTGTGTGTGTGTGTGTGTGTGTGTGTGTGTGTGTGTGTCAGAATACACATCTCTCCTGCACTACACCGAAACACCCACAGACCTCGAGATGTCTTCTGTCTGCTTTCTGAAGACATCTCAGAGCTAGCTGAGGAATGCAGGAGAAACACGCTTTCTGCGTTCTGATTGCGACAGGTGGACAAGAAGGGGAGAGAAAACGATGTTCTTTTAAAGCATAAATGCAAAATCCGTCTTTAAGGGTCTGAAGTCTCCTGCAATCGTGGGGTTAATCTCCTGTCTCGCACACAGGCAGCACGGATGAGTCATCCGTGATAGACTCGCTGGAGAAATGTGCCACAAGGACCTGGAGCAGATCTCTCCAAAGATCAGCAAATGCTAACCGGATGTATTATGAGCATCCAGGATATAAAGAAGTGCTTTTTTCTTTCGAGCTAAAGTGTGTCATTTGTTTAGATGAAATGCTTCTTCCATCTCAGTTTCATTTGCAGAGACGGACATAATGTGTAAGCGTGTCATTTGTAGAGAGTTTAAAGCACCAAGAGCCCCAAAATATAAACATTGTACTGTTTGCTTAATCATCCCATTCAGCCCATCTCAGCAACAATGTCTCAACCAATGGCATGAATGTAGGGCGGGACTAACTGCCCATCCGACCAATAGCAGATGAGGGAGAGTTTGGGAAACCTGTTTAAAAATGATCATTCTGGTGTTTGATTGGACCATTGGGTGACATTAGTGGTGCAGAAAATGACACTTCAGCTTGAATCACCCTGTGTGATGTGTAACAGTTCATTTGTGTACTCAAAACTCAGATGTTATGTCACACAATGTGTAATGGAGACGCTGTGCTTTCATCATCTCACCTCAAATCACAGAGCATCATCACAATCATCATGATTCAGCACAGCGCTTTGCTTTTCCCAGAATTCCTCGTGGATCTGCTGTGTCTGTGAGGGGCATGAGGAGCTGTTTGACATGGACTGCAGCAGAATGAAGTCGCCAGTTTTGCAGTATGTTGAGTAACGCATGCGGAGGGTCTGTGTTATAGTGCCACACTGAGGGAGGGGCGGTCACGCTGTGCTGTCTTGTAAGGACAAATCGTATCTAATTCTCTCTGGTGTCTAGATGATGGAGATTAATATCATGTCTGAATTCTCACGCCTCTGAAAGCTCTGAGTTTCTGTTTTATGTAACCACTGTACATGAGTTATTTAAGTCTACATTACAGGTTGTGTGAGGGCCTGTAACCAAACGGTCAGACGTTACAGGCACCCTGCCCCTCACGAGAGCGCCGTGGTGCCTTCAGCTGCTGTTGGCATCATTAGATCACACAGATCTGGGCAGGTGCAATCAGTTTTACAGGTGCTGAGACGGCAGCATCCATCAGCAGGGTGCCGTGACCCCATGACCCAGCCGCATCAGAACCACTGAAGCTGCTCATCACTCATACTGGCAGCTTTGAAGAGGGGCGCCCAGCAGACAGGCGATGAGATTATCTCCTTCATACTGAATTTCTTAAGCATTCCTGACACGTCCTCTCACTCTGAACCGCATTTATTGCACTTTGTGTTTATTTTTTACCGTCGCATGTTGACGCTCAGTGGATATTTTCATCATCTTACAGTCGTTCCAGTGGACTGCAGTTTGTTCTGCTCCTGCACTTAGTCTGTAATCAGATAAATGACAGCAAAACCACTTGACTCGTGTAGACTGAGTGTCTGTTGATTTAGAGCTGGGAATGAATTCTCCAGTTTAACAGCGATCCGCGTCTGTCCTCACACACAACTGCACAAACCTGCATGTTGACACGTTCTCCGCTAGCTTCAGACTACAGATAGTCAAAAGAATATTTTGGACAGATAGTTTTAGTGGTGAAAATCTGAGTGAGAAATCTGATGACTAATAAACTATGTAGGGTAGTTTATCACCCTCACAAAAGTACACACATATATATATATATGTTCGTATATGAACCATTAAGATGTTTTGCATTTATACATTATTGTCAAGACAACTAACACATTTTACCACCCAGGTTGTTTTACTGCAGCGTGTCATTGACTTTGTATTACTGTAAAACGTAATTGACTATTAAAACTGACAGTATTAACATACATTTAACCATATAAAACGTTACAATTTAAATATCAAATCTATTTTTAACATTACAGTAATGTAATGAGAATGAAACAGTATTTCACAACAATTAAAGGTATAAAATATGCATAATTGAATTGCAAAAATGGCTACTTATTTTTGTCCTACTGAATGAAACCGTGCTCATGTACTATCATATGAACATCATGGTGCAACCATGGCACCATTTCCAAAAACCCGTGTTAATACGACAGGAGATTTTCAAGACTTACGTAACATTTATTTTGTTATAATATTACCGACACCAGGTGGTGAAAACTGCGCGTCGCTGTCCGCGGTGCTGAAGCTCATTCAACACGCCGGTGACAGAAACTGGGTGTCAGAATTTGCTGCGCTACAGCCAGATCTACAGCTGCCAATATCTCCAAAACTATTCTTAGTCTCGAAGCATCAGATATAGCTTCTCCTCGCGTCAGCTCTCTGCCTGACGCACAGCTTCTGTGTCCACAAATGAACTTGCCCAAAAGCGTCATATTATAAGTTTCTGTAAAGTAAAATGAGAGAACGCACACTGTAGGGGCACCATTGTAAAGATTAACTTTACAATAAACGCTTTTATCCTTCTGACATGAAATAAACCTCCAGTCTTCATCGTTGACATTTCAAAGCGTATAAATACCACCACACAACGTTCAGCGTTACGAAGCAGCGGGGAATCTGAACTGCGGTACATGAACCTCTTTACGCAGCGCAATAAACACTGATGATCTCTTAAGAAGCTGCAGCTACATTATACGTTTTTAAACGAATTAAACGTTCCTTCGTGAAGGAATCTCTGCTTTTACCTTCAACAATTCGCTCTTAAAACGAACCGTCGCACGTGCACCCCAACCAGAAATGGTTTTATTATTGCATGCATGAGCCCCGACACCGAGCGCAAATCTAAATCCTAAGAAATTTGCAGTGCAAGTACATTTTAAGACGTAAGTCGTCTGCACTAAATTCGCCAACGCTCAGCTCTGCGCGTACATGCCAAACACCCCCGTCCTGTTTCTTTATACATCTTGGGTTTAACGGATGATTATTAATGCGATTCGTAAATAAACCCAAATAGGGCTCAACATGGCCAACAGTTTCAGAGAGCCACGCGCAGTAAAGGTTTAGAGAGTCTCACCGTATAGCTGTAGTCCTCACTCCGTCAGAGCGGCTGGTTTTTGCCCGTGATATCCAGCTGCTGTCTGCTGATCCCCGTGTCTTACATCCCCCGCAGCATCTCTCCTCCTGCGGCCGAGAGTTTGGGAGACTCTGCGGGGGCGTGCAGTGGGTCGAGTCTCCCACGATTACGCGCAGACACACCGAGCCCCAACTTCACCGAGCCACCGACCGACTGTTCTCATGTCATGAGCATGTCCGCATTCCGCTAGAGAGAACTTCTTCCTTTCTTTATTGGTGTCTTAACAGATCTGACACCATTTGTTAAGATGTCGTTTCTATGCGATCGCGTGTGCGCAAGTGAGTTTGTACTTGACACCTGTCACCGTGACATTTACATGTATGCATGTGGCTGACGTTTTTATCCGCCTTACAGCGCGTTCATTCGGTCAGCGCGTGTGTTCCCTGGGAGTCGAACCCACAACCTTTGCGTCGCTAACGCAGTGGTCTGCCAGTTGAACCGTTCAGTTTTTTACAATTTACAGCCTATTGTAGGTCAATCAGACACGTAAACTGAAAACACTCAGAGGGGCATAATTCAACACAAATCTGGGATCTTGTTGGGCTTCACACCTTTTTTTTAATTTGGGGGGGCTAAATATACACCAAGGCCCTCTCTGCCAGAAAGCAGGGGGTGTGAATCAATTCTCCGACTGCATAAATACTAATTCAGTGACTATGGCTATTATTGAACACAGTTTCTATGGCAACCGATTCAGTGGATTCCGACAGAAGCGTTCCCACGGTGACGCGCGCATGCTGCAGGAGAGAGAGAAAGATATATATATATATATATATATATATATAGAGAGAGAGAGAGAGAGAGAGAGAGAGAGAGAGAGAGAGAGAGAGAGAAATGTTCTTGTTCTGCATGTATAGACTTAAATTGTGCTTTAAATTCAAAGTCACACTATTTTAAATAATGTTTGTTTAACATTTTAAAAAACAAAGTATAGCGTTTGACTTTTAAAATAAGCACGTTCCTAACTTTTCAGTCTCACACACGTATTTACTAATAATGACGGAGTCAGCAATATATTTGTATTCACTTTAGCTGGAAATAATTTCCTTGAATTGAATCGTTCACACAAGCGGAACCTTCAGTGAACGCGCGCTTGTTTCCGCCCGGTGGGAAGATTTGCGACAGCGGACGGAAACCAAGATGCAGCTGTTTGTTTGGCGGGCGACGGAACAATAATTCAATAAAATCTGAATTTTCATTAAACGTTTCTTATAATATACACGGATTATTTAAGTCTTGTGCACTATGAATCGAAGTTATAAGTAGAGGGATTTCTGCGCACAGCTGCCTGTGAGTGTTTGAGGCGTTTAAACTGTGAATTCACGTCAAATACGTGCACAATAAAATATACATTTAGCTAAATACGTAATACATACTATATACAACATTTTCTAGCTTGTTTATGTTTTAATTCAAGTATGCTGATAAAAGTCCCAGCTAAGGGACGATCTCATAACATTGGCTAATGTTTCCTCGAAGTTATCAAAGACGTTCTTGCAGTAACGTTAGTAGAACGTTTCTTAACGTTATATATATATATATTTGTTTGAATAACAATTTTAAAAACAAGCATAAAACGACGTTTTTAACTTTCCTAGAACTTCCAAAATAACACGTTTTTGTTACTTAACGGAAACGTTACTAAAACGTTCTTACAGCCTGAAATGGTTAGCTGGGGTGACTTGACATCAGTCATACAATTCAACTAAAAACAATCACATAAAAGCACATGCGCTCAAACTCAGTGGAGCTGATTTGCTGTGGTTGGGTGGCAGATGATGGCGGGTCGCGGCAGAGGGCATCTCACCTTCTCTGTGGAGATTGTTGGCATCGGAAAAGGAGAAACTCTCCCTCCATCCTGCGTCCAGCCAACCCCTGTGTACCCAGTGAGTGTGTCAGCAGAGAATGAACCGCTGATCTGAGATCAGACAGATGTTAATAACAGTTCTCTAATCTACAGTGACTTCACAAAAGTGTGTTGACATTAAGCTGTATAACTGTCACTGCATTCGATAAGAAAATGTCAAATCGAAGACAAGATGTGATCGATAACATTTTACAATATAGCTTTTTTTTAACTATGTTGTAAAGTATTAGTTAACTATTAACTACCGTAGTTAACACAAACCGTCAATGAACAATCCTTACACAGCGTTTATTAATCTTGGGTAATGTTCATTTCAACATTTACTAATACCATGTTAACATTAGTTAATGCACAACGAACATAAACAATAAACAGTTGTGTTTGCATTAACTAACGTTAACCAAGATGAATAAATGCTGTAAAATATATTGTTCATTGTTTACATTGTCTGATGTCAACGAATGAAACCTTATTGTAAAGTTTTACTCTGTTAAACACGTTTGATAGTTTTAAAGAAAACAGAGCTACTCTTTTTTTTGCCTTAATGTGATTCATTAATCATGGTTACATGTGTGCAGAAAGGTTTAAAAATGTTCTTTCTGAACTAACTTCTAAACAAAATGATAAATAAAATGTGTATTGTTATCTCTGGTTAAAAGCTCAATATGGTTAATGTATAGAAATCATGTGTGAGTCACATGGTGTGAGTAGTCCAGCAGGTGTTTAACAGATGTGTGCAGAACATCAGCTGCTGTCTCTCCTCACGTGTGTTTGATGTTCCAGCCACTGGATCAGAAGCCGGTTCCCCTGCAGACGGGCGAGGAGACGGAGTACATGCTGGCCCTCAAACAGGAGTTCAGGGGCGCCATGAAAACACTCCCGTTTTACATCCGTCCAGCTGCACCCAAGAAAGGTGCAGTTATGGTCAAGCATAAGAGATTGACCTATTTTAGTCATTTAGAATGTGTATACAGGTGCATTGTGGGTAAATTCACTCCGGCCTGTCTGATGTGAACAGGACCATATTGATGCATTCTTTGAATGACATTTTGTTTTTTGAGGAAAACATGAAATTTTTAGGAATATGTGTGTGTCGTTTTGGCACATTGAAGTTCTTTGTGTTCCTGACAGATGTGGAGCGCTACTCGGACAAATACCAGAAAACTGAGACCTCTGACAGCAGCTTGGAATGGAAGCCAGGTGAGATCACTCATGTAGGTCTACACAGAAAACTTCACCTGTATCTCTGTGTCTGTGTGTTCACCTGTATCTCTGCGTCTGTGTGTTCACCTGTATCTCTGCGCCTGTGTGTTCACCTGTATCTCTGCGCCTGTGTGTTCACCTGTATCTCTGCGCCTGTGTGTTCACCTGTATCTCTGCGCCTGTGTGTTCACCTGTATCTCTGCGCCTGTGTGTTCACCTGTATCTCTGCGCCTGTGTGTTCACCTGTATCTCTGCACCTGTGATCACATGACGATAAATCTGTGTGTCGCAGAGAGGAAAAAGAAACCATTAGAAACAAGCAACAATGAATAAAATGACAAATAAAGAAGTGAATATTAATTTGTTTATAAGTCCCTCTAATTACAGCATGTTAAGTATTTGCAAAACTGAACCGTTACATCCCAAAACGTTACACTTTTCACCTGTGTGTGATTCTCCACATCTATGTGTGTTTCAGACTGGAGGCGCTTTCCAAAAGAGCTGCGTGTGAGGGAGGCGAGACCCCAGAGAGACAGTGAGTCTGTGTGATGCTGTTCCACTGTAACACTGGACAGTGATGGGCTGTAATGCACGTCTGTGCTCTTTATAAAGCACAGATCCAGGAACAGGTGATGTGCTCGTGAATGAGTGACGATGAGCCGCTTCAGCAGGTCTGAGCCTCTCTCTGACTCATCACCGTCTCACGGGAAATCAGAGAGACAGCTCTCAGCAGCAACACACACCTCTCCAAATAAAAGAAGAGAGAGAGAGAGAGAGAGATGAAGGTTTAGACTGAAAGAGCGTCTGTCACGAAGAAAGGAGAGAAGAGTTTATTTTAAGTCATGTTGTAGCATCTGTCAGAAAATCAACAGAGATGCTGTGATCAGTGTGTAGATGGAAGTGGATAATGTTGATGATGTCACTTCCTTTGTCACAAACACACTCGCTTATGTTGTTTCAGAAAACCCAGCTGTATCAAAACAGCCCAAACGGCCACGAGTGGACAAAGAGGAAATCATACGGAAACTGGAGGTGTGTGAACACACACACACACACACACACACACGTTTGATTATCTGTCATGATGTAAACTTTACATTTGCATTTATTGTGTTTATACTGAGCTTGTGGTATCGTCTACTCCTCCATTTTTCTTTATTACAACATCATTTATTATATTTAATAAGCCTTTTTCATCATGTTAACAACTCTTCATTCACACACACACATCTTTTAATTGTCCTAAATTTATAATTACAAAAATTAAATGTAAACAAAGGGTTTTACACACTGTTTACATTCTCATCAGATATCTACACTTCCTGTGTGTGTGTGTTTTGCATTCAGACTCTGGAGCAGAAGGAGGAAGAGAGGAGTTCTGATGAAGAGGAGGGAGAGAAGAAGAAGCCAGAAGAGGAGGAGGCTGAGGGAGAGGAAGAGTATGAAGATGAATTTGAGGATGTAAGACACTGTTTCCTGTTACTTCCCAGTCCTACATCAGTGAGAAAGCAGAGCTGCAGTTTCCTCAGACATTTTGTCACAGTTTATCTTGTGTATTTGTGTGTGTAACAGGAAACAGATTACATCATGTCTTACTTTGATAACGGGGAGGAATTTGGAGGGGACAGCGATGATAATATGGACGAAGCCGTTTACTGAAACAGGTGCCGGCTCTATAGCGCCCTCCTCTGGACAATGAGCGTCCCTGCTGCTGTCTGTCAGATCTGGCAGCTAAGCGGTTTTCTATTATCTCTGATACGCACAGAAGCTGAGCGAGCGAGGGGGGGTGGGGTTGTGCGCGGTGATCGGGGGGTGCCGGGAAGGAGTTGGGGGGGGGTGGTTTAGTTGTCAGAGGGCGCCGGGACGGAGCCTCGCCCGGGGCGCAATTCAATGTAGAACCACCACTGCTCTCAAACGCACACAGATACTAACACAACCACACACACACACAGACAGACACACACGCACACTTTTATTGCAGCTATTTTTATATTGTTTTTGTAGAACTTATAAGGCTATTTTTAGAGTTAGATTACTGATCATTTTAAATATTTGTTAATAGATTTTAATCTGAAGTTTTAGACAGTTAAATTCATCGAAATATTTTTTATACATTGTTAGAATTGTGATTGTACACCAGTAAATGTAGATGTTTGTTGTAGATTGTTATTAAATGTGATGTTCTAAAACACTCTTGTGATTGTACAGTTGTATCTGTTATTGCACTGTTCAGCTATTTCTGTAATAAAATGACAGTCAAAACTCAGGTGTAGTTCTGCCCTGTGGCCTGGAGGTGGTACCACTAACGTGTTACATCAGTGAATCTTAACCTTCTTGACTCCAGCCCACCCTGTACATTTCCTGTATATTTGATGCCTATATCAATAACAAGTAACTGTTTATTTAAAGCTGCATTCAATCTTATGTGCTAATCTTAGTACTCTGATCTTATGCACTTGCTCAATAAGTGATTTTTGTTCATTTTTAATGATTATGAATAACAGAATTTTATCATGACACGTTTCCTGGGATTCAAACCCATGGGCTTGGTGTTGCAAGCGTCATGGTGTACCAGAGCTACAGAAACACTTACGTCGGGTGTCCAGAGAGTGTGTATATGGGGTCAGCCAGAAGAACATGAACGTGTGCTGAGAGTTCATGTTTAGTGAAGTGAATGCTCAGAGGAGCCGTTTAAACTACGATAGCACACACACACACACACACTTACCAGGGCACATACTCCAGCAGGGAGACAAGGAGATGTTCTCCCTCCTTCATCTCTGTAATTAGGATGTACTGCTGCTTCTGGAGGACCAGCGGTGATCGTGTCCTGAAAACAAACACAACACAAGAACCCTCCATAACAATCACCAACCTGTCCTGCCCTCCACAGGACGGTGAGTAATTGAGTTTTATACAAAGAACACTGTGTCCACACACACACACACACACACACCTCTTCCTGGAAATCAATTCTCTTTGACACTTCAGGTCTGAGTCTGGAGGACACTCTGCATCACAAACGCTTCATTAATGTCCGTATCGCTTTCCATATAAATGAGTCCGAGAATATAAGCGTTTGCTCATCGCTATTATTTTAGGAACATTCAAAACATCCTGTTTGTTAGACATTGTGTTAACGTTATCGCTCCGTTATAAAAACATATTTATACGTTTTTGATATATTATATATACCATTAAAAACATTCTACAAACGTTACCGCAACAAATTTTTTATAACTTTCAGAGAACGTTCTGAGAATGTTCCCTGGGTTATTTGTTTACCGTGTCAGTGTACGAATCAGAAAAACACAGCCGGCGTGTTCTATGAAATTCTGTCATTCACATGTGAAAACTTCCACGTGGATGAGATTCTCTTGCATAAGAAAATTCTCATTGGGTTAAAGGTCACTGTGCTCAAGTTTGCTGTCTG
>JAZGTI010018593.1:0-11552 GCA_036877585.1 Botia kubotai
GTGGTACATATTTTGTTTTAAAGCATTTTTGAAATTCGGTATCAGAAATACGATCTTTAGCCAAATAAACAAATGTACCAGATCCAGGTGATTTTAAACAGACAAACGGTTTTGTGTCACACAACTGGATTTCGCTCTACAGAGTTCTCCCAATACATCCTAATACATTTGATCATTTAGGACTGATAAATTCATTTATGCCCATTTTATTTAATAAACTGTAAAAAAAATAGAAGACAGTTTATAATAAAAGATAAAATAACAATCAATTTACTTTTCAGGTCCTCACAGAAATCGGCGCTCTGGTCTGGCCACAATAGAAGTTTATTTCAGTTCCCAGTATAATAGTTCTATAATGTAAAACGTGCTCACCTGCTGTCCATACAAACAGACAAATCCACAAGAGAGAGACGGTCATTCTTGGGTATATGTGTGTGAGCTGTCAACTGTGTCTGTGTTTTTTCTCTCTCTTGTTTTGTCATGCGGAAAGGAGGGTCTGCAGTGTGGGGGGCCAGCACTACAAATGAACCAATTACAAAGAGCCAATCAGAGAATGGCTCTTTGTAAGCCATCAGCCAATCACAAACACAATGTAGAGTTAACTGCAGAGGGAAACAGGATACATGTTTTCAGAGAAAGTATTAAAGCACGTAATCGCTTTCGCTAGTTTTCCCTAATATGTGCCGGATTATTTTACGCATTAAACAATAAAACCCTACAAACGGATTGAAAAGTATCCTACAGTATATTTATGTTATAGATGTAAAAAAATAGTTTAAAGTGATTCAATACAGACCAACTAATATACACACCTCACACACTTATACTTCTTAAAACATTTTGTCTTATTGATCAAATCCGAAGTCAGTTTAACATCTTAATGTCATTTTAACATTTTCTAAGCAAAGTTTAAAAACTCCTCCCAAGATGAAACCGTTCTAAATCGCTCTGTGTGCTAGATGGTCCACAAGCAACTTGGAGAGGTTTAGACACCTAAAACGATATGCAAATGACTGTCTCATGATTAAGTTTGCAGCAGACCACAGAGACTCAACTATAGTTTTGATCTAGAACTTTAGCCATATACAGAATTAAAATCTATACTGAATCTATACTAATCTATTCTATATTAACATTAAATCACTGATAATTATCTTAGTCTACTAGTTAGTGAACATTAAGAGACATTGTTCTCATGTTTTATCTGAAACAGAACGCACAGGCGTGCTGCACAAATGCTTCTCCTAACATGACCCCTAACCCAAACACAGGTGTGTGACCAAAATGCACCTGTATCTGTTGGCAGAATGCCTCAGCTGGCACTGTGTCAAATCTTATCAAAATCATAATGTAAACATAAATATATGATAGGTTTGAAATCAAAAATACCACAAAACAGCATTCAGTTAAGTATTGAGATTACAGTACGCCTCACATCATATTGCAAACAGAAGATCTAACTACAGAAAGGCAAAAAAGTATAAAAATGGCCAAGCTTAATATAAATGCAGTGAAAATCATTTAAATTAAACATATATTTCAACTTTTTGTTAATTGCTTTTGTGCACCAATGGAACAAACACTCAAGGTAAACGTGCACCAAATATATATCCAATATATCATCATGCCACACAGCAAATTTGTAGTCTTAAGATCGACAACCTACAGGCCTAACTTTCCCTACAAAGTCAAGTCAAGTCAAAGTCAAATCATAGTTAATTTATAAGCAAAACATTAAGCAACTCATTTACACTAAATAAATTTTTCTGTCTTACATTTTTCAGTAATCCACTCTAATGAGGAGCTTTGCGAGGGCTTGTGTGGGAGTTAAGCTGCTCTTTCATTGGCCCCTGTCTCTCGAGGGCCACCGGAGGGCTCATGGGCAGGCGGAGGGGTCGTAAAGAGGGGAGGATGTGGGAGGCGAACACGTCTTGGAGGTCGAAGCAGAGACTCTGGGAGTCGAACCGCACGATTCTTTGAAAACAGGAGATCTCAGGGGGCTTCAGAGTCTGTCGATGAGCTCGTCTCTACGGAGGGCTTTCAACTCTGTGGTTACAAACGCTTAGAAAACATTCACACGGATCTGAAGCGCGTACTGTTGTAAGAAGACACGAGAAAAGTTCATGTTTCGTGGCCGTAGCTTACACACGGGTACAAATTTCTTCCAAAACACAAAATACCTTTTATGTGCTTACGAAATACAGCAGAGAACACGGAGTGTAAATGACACAATTTTCCCCGCCTGCTAATGAATTCGACGTCTAATTTCCTCTGAAACAAAACTATTTGATACAATTAAAAACAACAGATTACTAGTCAATAAAATGTTTCCTGAGAAAGGGTCCAGTCTCCAGTACCTCATCGAAATCATCAACACAATCGAACAAAGAAACATTTTCTTAACACCACCATGATCATTTTAATTGTGATAACTGCTTAAAGTCTTCAAAAACAAAAAACAGCTACAAGAACCAAAAAGAGGTCAACAGAGCAGCAGGCACGTGTCCCCATTTACTCCTGCACCTGTAAACAACAATCTCTCACATATACAGCCGTGAATTAAAGACTGACAGCAAATTACTGTAAACAACTTATAAGTAGAATAAAGTTAAAAAGTCTGACTTATTATAATAAAGTGACGCATTTTCTACATGCTCATCAGATCTCTGTTTGTAAAACGCAAATTTTATTTCATTCTTGACACTTGGCCTTAATTACAAATGTCTTTACAGTAGACCCAGATACAGAAAATTCTCAGCCAATCAGCACCACCCTGAGGCTGAAAGTGGAGACTGTATAAACAGCTTGACAATAAATACTACACTTAAGTTGACATAAACAGTAAGACAGTTTATTTGATCTGAGCTTAAAGCAATATGGATGATGCATCCACAGGGAAACTGAAGGATGGCTTAAACTGACAGATTTGTGCAAATGAATTCCGTTATGTAGTGTCTTTTCTGTCACATTTTTATGTCAAACAACGGGCATAAAGTTACTAATGAGGTAAATCTCACGAAAATACATGCAGCTCACATTTCACGTCAAAAAGAAGAGGAAAAAATTCAATTATGCTTTAAAAACAGAAATGACATTATTTTCCGAACAATTAAGCAAAATGAATACTCAAATTACTTTTTGAGAATGAATTCTCAGGCAACTGATTAAATTCTACACTTCATTTGAATTCATTTGAATTCTAATTCATTTTAAATTCGTTACAATACTTTTAAGGCACCACAACAAAAATGCCATGATGTTTAAATACTTTTAAATAATATATCACTGTTTTATCGCATTATAGTAGTGAGAAGATTTGTGTGTGGGGGTTACATGTCACGAAAATAATGTAAACATAAATAATGCTCAAAATGATCTGCATTCACACTCAGCATAATACAATTTCTTATTTCGTTCTTTTAATGCTGGGATGAGATACGACCCAGATAGAGAAGCTCTAGAGATCAAAGAGTGTCAAGTCTTGAGCATCACACAGAGAAAGAGACTATATGAAACAGTCTGAGTCCAGTAGACATCTCTTCTGAGGTCCTGTGCTGTTATCAGAGCAATACTGTCAACTCATCAGCCATCAGCCTCTAAACAACACCAAGAATAGTCTCGTCCCAAAGTCTTTCCTCCTCTGTCCTGTCGTCATCCTGATTTATCTTCTCCTTTCCCTTCTTCTTCTCTTTTTTGTGCTTTTGTCTGACATCTTTCGTGTCGGTCCTTTGCTCTACACATTCATCCGTCTTTCCCTGCGTTTCCTCAATCTGCGCTTCCTCCTCCCCTTTCCGCACAAGCTCCTCCTCTTTTCGTCTCTTTGCGTGATGCGTACCTTCATGTCTCCTCCTCCTCTTGCTTGGTCTTCTTCTGCTCCTGCCTTGCTCATCCTCACTGGAGCTTCTCTCCTCTTTCCTTCTCTTCCTCCATTTCCTGCTCTCTCTCATTTCTTCTCTCTCCACGCTTTCCCTCCCGTCTCCCTTCTGCTTCCTTTTCCTTTCCCCTTGTTCTTCCTCCTCCTCCCTTCTTCTCCTGTCCGTATCACACTCGTCTTCCTGGTACCGCCTCTTCTTCCTTTCCTTTCTCATCTTCCTCTGTCGTCTTTTTTCATAACTGCTGCTACTATCACTACTGCTGCTGCTGGTATAAGAGGAGGAGTCTGAAAAGGAGGAGGAGCTACATGAGTCAGGGCTCCGCCCTCCTTTAAACATCTGACCGGGCATGAATGGAGGAGGGGGGTGGGGCATATATCCCCCCTGATAGTGTGGGGCAGGGACTCTCATTCTGAAGGCAAAATCATTGACCTGAGACTGGAACGGTGGATGCCACTGTGGCGGATGGAAACCAATTGGTGGAGGACACTGTGGCATCAGGGCAGGACGGGGCATCATGTCTCCTGCTGGTGGGCTTTCTTTCTTTGTCTCATTCAAACTCTTGCTTGTTTGGCCCACAGGGCCTGACCCCGCCTTGGGCTCCAGACCCCGGGCCTTCTGCACCTGAATGTAGTCGGCCAGCTCGTCCTGATAGGAGTCGTACACCTTCTTCTGAGACTGACACAGCTCCATTACCTTCTTCTCTCTGAAAGCCAAGATGAATGAAGACCATGAAAGACCATGAAAAGACCATATTCACATGTAAGATGAGACATGACTGGATCGCATGCAGCACGTGCGACATACCAGAATAGAGCCAGCCAGACATATATGTGCAAGCCCTATTTTATATGAAATTTGCACAATAAAATCAGGAATGCATTAATAAACAGAATGAAATTCGATTTTATGTTCACTTTAAGGTTTCTGAAACACAAATGTAAATGTTTAAACGTCTGCTGTTTGTGGCTATCAGCAAGACCAAACTAAACTTCAACAGTAGCTACAACCAAATGAGACATCTGATGAAATAGCCAATAGGAGTTGAAGTAAATGAGTGTCACCACTCACTTGACGTAGTGCTTGTTTCCCTGCATGTGTGCCTGGTACATTTCTATTGAAGTGAAGGTCATGCAGCATATGGGACAGGTCAAGGAGCTCACTGTCAACAGAGAGACCAGAAATCAAAAGGTACACTTAGTTAAGATGAAATACAATCAATACATACAATATGCTGTTTCTCATAGCGTACATCTCCAACACAACTCGAACAACGAATGAATTAAAAACAGCATCTAGTGTAGTGGAGAATGGTGCATGAGAACACGTACCGTGCTCAGACTGATCTCCAAACTGGTCCAGCATCTGCTGTCGGTTCTGATTCCTTTGATGCTTTCGGCCGCTGTAATGTTGCTGAGCAACCACAGGGTTGTTGAAGGAAGCGCTGCACAACATACAGTACTTGCTGGGGTCGTTAACGTTGACCTCCTGATTGGCCGAGCTGTCCTTCTGCTCCTGACCAATCGGATTCTGTTCAGCAAGCTCTGCTGGAGGAACCGCAGGAGATGTGGCTCCTAGAACAGGTGCTGAACCTGCTGGAAGCAAAAGTTGGAGTACACTGAAAGCCGTTTACGAGAGGTGTTGTCCACCAAAGTGAAGAACCAAACGACAGATCCCAGTCTGATGTTACTTACTTCCATGTGGTGAAGGGTTGTTTTTTCTCATGTTCTTGGCATGAACTTTGCCCTCATAGTGAGACCTGGCAACGGTGGGGGAGCTGAACACCATGTTACACAGCTCACAGAACTTCTTGGGGTCTGCCGAGAGACCTCTCTGTGGAAACAGAAGTCATTTCGCTTTGAAAAACAAAAGAGACGGTTCGCTTTAAAATAATAATTCTGACTCACAAAAAATACTCATAATCTCTTACTCATTAAATCATGTTGATCCAAACCTATATGACTTCATCTGTTCCAAAGAAGACCAAATGATCATTTTAAAAGTGGATGGGGACTAGTGGTTGTCAAGCTCCAAAAAGCACAATATTGACCATGACGACATCATAAACTTGTCTGTATGCCCTAACAGAGAAATGCATTTGTACTCATTTGGGAGTCTCTTTGAATAAAAGCGTCTCCTGAATGAATAAATGTAAATGTAAGTAAATAAGACTGAAGTTTAAGTTAATATTTAGCAAAACTCTTTCTTAAGGAACATTCTGCTGTAGAGCAATTTGGACATTCTGCTGTAAAAAAATCCTTTGTGACTAATGGAAGCAAGAAAGTCATACAGGCTGCCAAAGTCCAGTGGTGAGTAAATAAACACAGCATTTTAATGTTCGGGTGAACCATTTCTTTAATGTAAACTGAACTGTCTTGCTGTGGGATTCCTCATTTACCAAAGAGCTTCTGCATTCCTGGCTTTGTATAGATCTTTCAGCTTTCCTGTTCTGCAGGTACAGCCTGACCCTCTGAGCATGTTTCTTACCCTAGAAACAGAAGATAACGGTGAAATGCTTTGTAACGTTGCATGAACACAGATTTTTAGATTCTCAGTAGAAACATTGGTGCACAAACCTCATAATGAGCAATTCTCTGGGTCTCGAACAGCAGAGTTGCTTCACACACGTGACAGAAGTTATCAGTCAGCAGGCCTTTGAGAAGATCCCTCTGCCACACTGTAATACAAAGAGACTGAATATTTACACACAGGAGCGGAGAAACAACTGCTTTACTGTTATACGCACAGCCTAATTATGTGTAATGTAGCATGACCCGCTGATGTGGGTATCAATGGCATCTAATACACAAATAAATAGGTCACATCAATAAGCAAAGCTTTCAGGATCACAAACAGATTTTTACATGTAATGAGATGCATACTGTAATGCTTTAAAAAATAAAAAATAAGTAACTACTGGCAAACGGTGGGTTAATGTCATGCATAATGGGTATCGTTTGTGAAACATGAGCTGAACGAATCCATTATTACATAAGTTGTTGCACTGCATTAAATGCAATGATTGTCACAAGACACAAAGCCTGTACAAACCATCCACACAGATATTCACTGTGCTCACGTGCAAGAATAAGGCGCAACTTATGCATGCATTCATTTTTCTTATTCATGACTAATTAATGAAAACCACTTAAGCGAATGTGGTTTTAATAATTAGCAACAATACAGCAATCTTTGGACTGGGAAAGTGGTTGTATTAGGTTTCCGTGCTGGTGGAATGGCTCCAAATGAATCATTTGCTTTAAATAAAACATTATTAAATCATGCATGAAAACTGTGGTTTCTTTGGGTAGTAAATAAACAACCGGGGTGCACATACATACAGATTTAACAGTTAAAATATATTAGCAGTTAAAATAGATGACTGGCATGTGTTTTGTCATGAATTCTGTTGAAACACTGCTATATCTATTACAACAGACCACTATTCAATAAACTCATTTTTTAAAAACATAATACTATATTTAAAACTTTCAATGCTTAATATTTAGACATTTGACCAAAATGTGGTTTTCAATGGTTAACTGTATACTAAACTGATTTGGTTTTGTTAATCTGCTGTCTGTTTGTGGATACTAAACCAATGTATTACCATTTAGGAATAATCTAGTCATACAGATTAACTAGTAAACTAAGTGACAAATACAATAATTTAAAAGTGCATGAGGGCTTACATACCCTATATCCCATACACAAAAAATTGACACAGAAAGTCATTATCTGTCAGAAATGATCCATGCCTTATTTCAAGACAGCAGCTGAAACGTTTGAAACTGCCATATATTAACTGCTACGTTTCAGGAAACTGTTATGGGAGTAAATGTATTTTATAAATTGCTGCGTTATTGTTAAACGTAGAATTAAGCCATTTACCCGTTGGCTTAATCGACAAATTAACCCATTTAAGGTTTGTATCACTTATTAAACCTATGTTTTGTGAATTATGTTTTTATCTCCACGGCACACAATGATAAATGACTGAATATTACATCAAAATGAGTTTAAAAGGGATTTTGTGGTGGTTATTTGGGGTGAATAATGGGTGCTAAAACAGCCTAGCCTAGCCTGTTTGTTTGCTTGCTTGCTAAGCTTGCTAATCAACACCCATAAACTCATCTCAAACAACTCAGACACACACACACGATGCAAATATCGCCCAGATGACTGTATTGAAAGTTTTTGAAGGGTTTCAGTTTATGGACTCACCTTCTTCAACCTGAGAATTATTGGTAATAGTGTTTTGTACTGTTTCTGGATTGTTATCATCTGTATTTTTGTTATTGTCTGTTTCCGCACACTGCGGAGGACACGATGCACTAGCTTGGGACATTTTAAAATATACCAAAACTACAGAAAGACGGGCTAAAATTTAAATGTTTTCAACATGGTAAACGTGAAGCTATAACGTGAGACGATCTGAGCATGCGCAGTAGTATCGCGTTTCTTTACGGGCGTCATTAACGGAACCGCGATGTTGCTTACTGCCATCTGCTGGTGTTTCCATGCAACCTTACGTACAACGTCACCTTTGTGTACAATAAACCTCATAAATAAATAACCCTCATATACCTTATGTATGCAGCACACAAATTATTGACTTTTATTGATTCTATTCCTTATAGCAGGTCAGATTTTCTTGGTGTATTTCTAACTGCACATTAACTGAATATATGGGTGAATTGAACTTATACAGAAAGCGTGTTGATTACATCGGAACGTTTTTTTATTGAGAAAAATGTAGAAAATGTAAACTATACAGAGAACACACACTTTACCATTACATTGCATTGAAAAATATTGAGTTTCATGAGGTTTCATTTAAGATGGATCACCAAAATGAACAAGTTGTCATTTTTTGTGTTTAGGTTAACTTTTTATTTATGATATGACAAGTAACCAAATACTGGGCAGTCAACAGTAAAACGCTGTATGTAATATTATAACTAATGGTATAAATGGGTTAACCAACGTTATAATTAGTATGAGCAGACTTAGAAAAAGAGTCTTTTTTAAACTTTTGGGTGGGCCCCATCTCTCACGGCCCAGTGGTGATGGACTATGAGACCCCTCCATCACCCCTTTTTTTCCAAAAGACTAGGAGAGCCATGTAGCAGAAGGTGGCAACAAGGAGAAGGGTTAGAAGAAGAAGCAGGCCGATCCATGCTCCAGGATACAGGCCCTTTCTGATCCCCACAGGTTCCTCTGGCAGAAGACTGCTTACACTGAGTATATACCCTAATGCCCAGCCCACTGAAGCGCCACCTGCCTGTAACAGTGAAGCAGAGACCAGAAGTCCCATTAATACAGTAAGTAACTCTGTACTCCTGTAGCTCAGTTGGTAGAGCATTGCGCTAACAACACAAGTCATGGGTTCGAGTCCTAGGGAGCACATGCACTGACAAAATGTATAACTTGAATGAACTGTAAGTCGCTTTGGATAAAAGCATCTGTCAAAAGCGTAAATATATTCAGGTAAGTAACTCTGTGCGCCACTTGATGAACTCACCTTTTTTTGGAAAGCCACATTTTGGAAGGAGCGCTCATCAAATCTATAACCTCTGAGCATTAGCACCTGAATATACACGGCGACTGCACAATATTCCTTCAGGTATTTGTTTAAGTCAGGAGCTTTCCTGTTCATCTGAAATGGAAAATATAGACGTTCAATATTTACAGAACATGTTTACAGTGCTGTGCTGCAATGCAGTGAGTTATATCACATATACTATCACATACACTCACAGGTTATACCTCCTCTATGGTCATCTTACAAACGGCCTGCGCAGCTTCTTGCAGCTGAGCAGATGTGCTGATTTCGATTCCTGTGCTTCTCTGGAGAAACGTGTAAGTGAAGAAAAAAGCAGAGAAGGCCTAAAGATGGAACAGAAGAGAAATTCATAAGAGCCTTTCCACAATTATATAATAATAGCTTTCAAAGCTACATATTTTCCAGTTATTTAGATGAAATACAACTACCAGCACAAAATAAATTCTATTCATATTATTATATGTGTTATACATATTATATGTATTAATTCTATTCTAGTTACTTCATTCAAGTTATACATTTTTGTCAGAATCGAACCCGCAACGCTCTACCAGCTGAGCTACAGGAACAAGCGTTTCTGTGTCTCTCACCATGAATCCACCCTTGATGTTGGGTTGGAAAACTCCATTGAAGGAACATTGAGTAAAGGGACAGGGCTGGAAGGAGAATATTTCTGAGGTGTTGTCCAGGCAGCTTCGGTAATCGCCAGTGCCTTGTATTCTGATCCAAGAACGCGGGTTATAAATCTTGGGTCGCCATGATGACGTGCAAGGTGAGTCAAACACTTTCTCCAGCTGAAGGTCATCAGTGAAGTCGGATGGGTAGCAGGGATGGTACACAATGCTCGAATTATCCTGTGACTGAACATTTATGACATTGAATATCATGAATATTCTTGACATTAAAGTAAATGACACTGTAAATGAAATAATAGAAACAATACATTAAAATCCGCACTTGTATTGTGATTCATATTCATACTTTTACCAGGTAGGCCAGAATCCTGCGCAAGGCTTCCTCTTTACCATAGCACAGGTAACTATGCGTGTAGAGGGAATATTCCTGGCCGTAGAGACGCAAATTCATACGGCTACTTTTGTCTTCAATCGTATCTGGAGTCTCAAAAGTGATTTGGGTGGAAGCTCCACCTAAATCCAACGCTCCCACAGTTTCTTTGCCAGAGTTTAGCCACCGTCCCACATAGCCATACTACACAATAAAGAGACACGAGCAATGATGTAACGGGGCCGCTAGAGGGCGCAATCAGTTAAGCGACTTGATCGGTAGAAAAAGTGGGTTATTTGATAAGTGACACATTTTAAGTACGATTACCATATGAACAGTGTAAAGGAAAGAGCGTTATCTCGATGCATTAAAAATAACCTTTATGAAGTTTTCAAGCAGGTAGTTCACAGTAACCCAGCCGTATGCCCCCTCCTCTTGACCACTCAAAATAACAGCTCCGCTAAAACTGAAAGGAAAGGATTTGATTTTTTGTCCTACTTCATGAAGAACCCGAGCTGATTTCTCAGGGCTGGTAATGCTGAAAACAGAGAGATAAAAACGTAAGAGCAAGATTTATGCCTTTGGCAGGTGGTTTTACTTTTGTGTGCTCCCTGTTAACCAGCTGGTTGCCAGGTAAATTTAGTGGATGCAACAGTTGATGGTCATCATTCATCATTAACACTAAGTTTGACTGTGATTTTAAATAATATATCTATTGTTTAATCATTTAAACGTAATACATTTATTCTAAAAATATTTGGTTTGTGTTATCCTTCTTTAAAATCGTTCTTCTTTTGTGGCTACTGGATGCATGAAACTTCACGTAGAGCAACGATGGATGGAAACCGTTTTGTGTGTGAAAACACCCACACAGAAAAACACTCACTTCAGAAGTCTCATGCCAGCAGTAGCTCCTAGATACACAGGGGTGTGGCGGTGTCTCTCAGACGGTATGTCCCTCATGGCCTGTTCTAAGCATGGCTCCAGGCTACGGCCGGCTGCACCCAGCTGCCCAGCATAAGCCGAGATTCCCCCACCTGCACCAGAGGGACACACCTGAACAATATGTTCGTAACATACTGAACAACAACACATAATCATATTAATTA
>JAZGTI010018594.1:0-11552 GCA_036877585.1 Botia kubotai
GCTCTAGTTTCAGACTGTCAGTAGCAGCGTTCTTTCTCTCGCTATGCTCATAGACTTTCATTTTAACCCCATAATCAGTAAAGCATCTAATTACATTTTGACACATTATGTAGAAATCCCTTAAATATTTTTATGAATTTCTCAAACTAATTTCAAGTTCATTGAATTCCAGAGAGACTAATTCGCTGCATAAACATTCACTTTGATTTTTACTGTTCTCTATTTTGATCAGCTGTTAAATACATTGAAAGAGTTGCTATCACACTTATATTTAAACTGCTTTATGAGCAGACATGGTCATTGACGGCCGCTTTAGTGGGCTCTTTGAAACTGACGTAAGCAGTTTTGAGATATTTTGCATATATTGAGAGTTTAAACTTTATACTGAAGAAATTTACTACAGATTATAATTTGAATTTTATATGTTGACAGTTTAAAGCGATTCTTTCCCTCGCTAATTTAATTCTATTATTGTCATGTAAAATGCTTGGTGTTGTGTAATAAAATATTAAACAACTGATTCATCTGATTTTTTAGAGACATTGTGTACAATTCATGCTGTCCCAGAATAAGCAGTCTGGCACTGTTTTCTAATATTTCGTAGTTGTTACGTTACGTTTTGCCTATGTGCAACCTGTCAGTTATCAAACAAAAAACAGATAAAACACATCTCTGCTTGAACGTTTATTTAAATGAAAAAAATACAGTAAAGTGGGCAGACAAACAATTTGAAGAGGGTGACAACATTCAATTTAAATTCACAACAAAGAAAACACAACCCCACAAATCTTCTGCTGCATTTCTTCTGTACTGTGTCTTTAATTCCGTTCCTCAAACTGAGACTTGTTCTTCAGCAAAAATGCTGCTAAAAACTCTATGGGATTTGGAGGCCTGAAGGAAGAGTTTGAGACAGATACTGAGATTAGATACATAGACATCAGAAACTTTTACAAATATTATTTTAATTCTATTTTTTAGTTATTTTTTCTTTGCAGTATTTCAGAAGACCTAAGACAACTAGATGCACCCAGGTTTAATTACTAACTAAAGTATAAACAATGTAAAACATAGAACAACAAAATCAAGTATGTTAACCCAAGGTTAATAATCATTGGGGTTATCTATTTCAAGAGTTTGATCATGTTTTTATACTGACACCTATTGGTGTAGATGCAGAATCACACAAACTAGCAAAACTTAATCAGTTTGCAATGCTATTGTAGACAAACCCTGTTCAACAGACCTCTGTTTGACACCTATATTCATTTATTTCACAACTGCAAGTGGCTGATGTTAAAATAAATAGCATTCAGCTGGTCATGTGATCCCAACATGGCTGCCACCATAAGGATGGCCCACCTGGAAAATGTAACTATCATCACTGCAACACCATGTTGTGTTTGAAAAAATGTGGGTGGTTTTGTACAGACCTTTCCTTGGCTAGAACCGACAAGCCCTGCAGGAGAATGGGAACCACCGTCTGATCCAGATACGCTCGCGTGGGAAGCGTCTGCAGGGTCTGGGGATCCACCTTCTGTTTGGTGACTTTTTCTGCCGTTTTCTCATTCTCCACTATTCTCTGGTAAGACACATGAAAGCACATGAATTCAGTACAATCACAGAATCGAGGCTTGTTCTTCTGATCTCATCATCTGGGTGGTGTGTTTACACTGTTACAAATAATGAAATTAGAAAGTGTAGTTAATAAATATGACTGTTTAACTCATGAGACATCTGAACCAAGATCATTCTCTTTAAACGACACACAGGATGGACTCTGATGATGAGAATGTATGAGGAGTAAACAAGAACTTGCTCTGATGTTCTACCTGGATGTTTTCTGTAAGGCCGTATTCTGCATGAGGGTTTTCTAGAACCTAAAATGAAAAGATAAACATGCAACAATGACAACTAATGGAAACAAACGGACGAACGTTATGGGAATAGGGATGCTGACACTTACAGGTCCCTCCATGCTCTGCTCAGCGTCTGTATGTTCTACAATCACATCAGAACGTAAATAATGGATTATTCATATAAAAGCGTTCCGTTTATTCAGGACACTAAGAACACCAAATGAAGTATAGTAATACCATGTTTCACACACGTATTATGATATAGTACCATTGTATTATTTGAAGCACATTGGAGTAGCAACATTACATACGAATATGGTAACCAATACTATGGCATTACTGCTATATAACATATGGTAATAGCTGTATGCCTTTACCAGTCATTATGATCACCAGGTTAAGCGCTCGAGACTAGTTGTGCACGTCTGCATGCAGCATCACAGACATGATTTCAGAGATCTTACTGCAGTCAATGGCGGGATTCAATGGGCCACTTAAGAAAAGCTAAATACCAGCAATAATTCAAACAATCTGATGTACACGAAGATCTATGATTCTCCCCGCCGTGTCTTAACACCGATGTGGGCTCAAATCATAACACAAAATAACCCTCACACTATTTAATAAATCACAAAGGTGGAAAACGCCGCTTACCGTCCGCCATAGTTTGTTGTTGGTTTCTACGCAGTTGACCTTGCGCATGCGCAAAGCATCCAGTAGACGGACGAAACCATAGGACAGAGGTATTTTTAAAAAGTATGTACATGTACAGAATGCAGCATGTTAATTCAGTTAAATAGAAATTAATTTTTATCTGTGTCATTATTCAGGTGTACATTATTGTAAGTTGCGCACTGTAGTCCAACGGTCCTATGACAGCTGCGTTTATTTCGCTGCGCTGTTCGAGAACCACCAATCACAGTCGTTTATGATTACTGGTTAAGGATTTTATTTAATAGAAGGTTTGTATTATACAACGCATTATGTTATTATTACACATTATATTATTATACATTTGTATTTATTTGGGGATATTCAGTTTATTTATTTATATTTATTGATGCATTCGTTTTTATAGTTATTATATAATATATAGCTATATTCATCATCACCAGTTCATCATTGGCTGAAAGCTCATGTTTAGAAGCATCCGATGAAAGCCATAGTTAGAAAATTAAAAATTAAGTGCATTTTGTCCAAATATTTTGTAGCGACGACGATTTTCCATAAATAGAAACAGTAATATTGTGTGCAAGGGGGTTACATACAATAAACATATTTGTATTATTCAATGCCACAAGAACACAAGGCATTACATTTTAGAGATGCATATGTTTAGTGAAAAATAAATAGATAGATAGATAGATTTTTATTTACTTTGTTCTAATAGGGTCTTATATAACTTTAATAAAATGTGAAAATTTGGTTAGTACAATAAGAAATTGCAACAGAAAAATAACAACATTTGTCGTTTAATGCACGCGACGCGACGGGATCCTACGTCACTCGCGTGGGCCCGTATTCACGAAACACGGTGACTTCCGCGATTGCTGCGGGTGAAAACAAACCTGACATCGCCGATCATTTAAACTCCCTTTCGAAAAACGCCCGGCCCGTTATGGAATGGCGAGCCCGAATCGGGTGAATGTTTTCTGGGGACGGAGCGAGACCAAGAGGACCAGCGCGTGCGGGAGGACAGGTGTGTGACGGAACCGGCTGCGATCCGCTGAACCGGCTGCGCGCGCTCACCCGAACCCTCTGCCTGCTCCCGGTTTCCCTGCTGCGGGCTCTCCTCCTGCTGCTCGTGTCGCTGTACCGGACCTCCCGCCGGACCATGGCGGCTAGAGCCAGAGACGTAGAGTCCGACGACTGCGACGAAACCGGAGAGCGGATCCGAAACTACCACAAACAAGCGTTTGAGTTTATTTCCGTGGCTCTGCAGATCGACGAGGACGATGAAGGTACTTCAATGTCCAGTAACAAAATAACTACTTATAACTGTCTACTGATACAAGTACACTAACTAGGCTACACCGTTTGCCATGCTAATAGAAGCCTACTTAGTAGTGTCGTGTAAGTTGTAAGGGTAATATTTTCAATTATTTTATTTTATGAAATTGAATGTTTTATTTCTGATTGTTGGCTGTAATACGTAATTCTACGCTACACCAATAAAAATATGATATGTGTTATGAATAATTTATTACACATCGTTGTTATATTAGAAGTCTGTGAAAAGCTTTGATCTGTGTAATTACTGGTTTACATCTAATGTGAATACTATGAAATATGAAAGTTCAGTGGTGTTACCTCTGTATCTTCATTAAAGATCTCTCTCAGTGTTAAACACTTATATATCTGAACAAACAAGAGGTATTGTAACTCTATTCACTTCATGTGTTCAGGAAGATTTGCTTTTGACCCTGATGTCTGACGTATTTGTTTACCCCTGCTAGAAATGGGTCATGATTCCACTTGTCAATTGGTACAGTTGATGTTTTGACACGTTTATTTTTAACTCAGCCAAGCTCAAAGTAGCTCACCATCCTGTTAACTCACAGTAGCTCACCACCTTATTAACCAACTAAACCATCCTGAACCTGCTTTAACCAGTTAGAAACAAATGTAAATTCGATTTTCTAGCAGAACACCCATAGTCACGGTTTGGATCTTGGCATACCTGGAAAAATAAGATGATGGTCACATTTTAGATGTTAACCATTGTAAAGCTGATCCCAGAGCTGTCCTGGGCTCAGTGGTGCTGTTAAAGTCCCAATCTGCGTGATCGCTGGGATCAGTAGAGGCCTCATTCAGGCTGACATGGATTGTTCTTGTCAGCAGTCCGATGGAAAACGTGGCCTCATGTGAAACTTGTCCATGTCACACGTCACCTCAAATCAAATGAATAAATGTATAATTTATATTTTTGTAAGATTTATATTTTCAAAAGCTAATGTGTTGCTTTTAGTCAATGTTTGTTAGCATGAAGGCTGTCTGTATGCTATTGTACTTATAAAAGATAAAATTTACTTGGCAGATTAAAAATTTAGTCCTTTAAACCAAATGATAAGTTGAAGTTTGTTTCTCTGTGTGGTTTGCTGGAGTAGATGGTGAGATTTTCAGTGGCTGTGATAAAGAACTCTGTTCAGTGTTCATCAGCTGTTTATCAGTCCCATCATGCCATGGGGCAGATGAGTAGAGCATGCATGACTTTCAGCACATCCTGTTTTTTTCAGAATAATGCTTGTTTTAGGAGAACATATTATAATATTAAACAGTCCAGTATGTGATGAACTCTAAGCATTATAATGGTTCTTTGAATCTCGGGTGTGTTGGATTAAGTACTTGTAATGTGTATGTGTAAAATGTAGATAATGGAAGTGACTCTATATTGTGTGTATCCTGTGTGTGATGTTGTAGGTGACAAAGATCAAGCTGTGCAGTGGTACAGAAAAGGCATCGCTGAGCTGGAAAAGGGCATCAGTATCCAGGTCACTGGATCTGGTGAGATCATTCATTCATATTGATTTCCATTAGTGTGTAATCAAAACAATGTGACAAAAGTTAATGTAATTAAAACAAGTTCACTGTTTATTTCAAGACTGTACAGATCCTGTATTACACAACCTTCAAACAATATTGTGAAGGCTTCCTTCTGGTATATAATTGTTTTTATGTTCCTGTCAGTTCCAGACGTCAGTAATGGAAATAAAACAGGCTGTGAAAGCCGTCTGTTGATTTTAAAGCTGTAGAAAGTTTGTATGGAGCTTGATATAAGATCTTAATTTAGGTGAGAAGACAGACAGAGCGAGACGGCTTCAGGACAAGATGACCACCAACCTCAGCATGGCCAGAGACCGACTGAAGCTTCTGGGTAAGCAGACACAGTGAGTTCTGCCCTGATCTGCCCTGCTTCATTAACTCCTATAATTAATGATACTCTTCTGTGAAAGCTTTCCTAATTGGCTGTGTGTTTATATTTCATGTTTACATCCATATTCGACCATTTAGTCTTTAGCCCCACCCCTAACTCCATACTATTGGCTGAGCCAAAGCTGTCAAGAACACAGGTCACATTTTAGCCTAAAATAGAAATAATATTTTGATCAAAGAAAATGCATAAAAATGTGTAAATAAATGTATAAATGGCTTGTGACTTGTGACCTGGACATGTTTGTTTAGGATTCAGTCTCTTCTTCTTTATGATTTCATCTGGTATGTTTCTGGTCGTCTTTCTCTCTTTTTCTTTCTTGCTCTCTCTCTCTCTCTCTCTGTCTGCCCTTTCCTGTTTCCTGTTTTGTAACCTCAAAGCCAAACTGCAATCTCCAGCTGAGCCCACTGGTCTTCCCCTCTCCAACGGAAACCTGCGGCCAGGTGGGTGTTTTATCTGGAATAAAGCAGGGGATTCTGGGAGGTGCAGTGCTGATCTTTGCTTCTATAATAACTCTTAGTGACAAATAATATAATAAGTACATTGACAAAGACTGTATATGCATTACAGGCAGTGGGGCTGTTTCCAAAAGGAAAGATGCTGTCACGTTTCCAAGTCAATCTCATCAGCGGCCCAAAAACCCTCCCAAATCCTCCCACAGCACCCCCGCAGCTGCCCTACACCGCACACCTTCAGCCAGTCACACCGGCAGGACCGGCCTGCAGAACAACCAGAAGGTCAGTCTTACAGGGGCCAGGCCTAAGGACATTGCAGCCAAGAGCCGCCCACTTAGACAGGAAGTGACCAATCCGTCTGATGGCACATATTAAAACAGAGAGTGAATGTGGCTGATCTGTGTTGGGGTGTGTTTGATTTTCATAGGGTCCCTCCACAAGAGGTGGTAACAGGCCTAACACTAAATCCAGCCATGCCTTCACGTCGCCCCAGAAGAAACGAGACATGAGGAACTTCAAAAATGTGGACAGCAAGCTGGCCAACCTCATCCTTAATGAGATAGTGGACAGGTAACATCATTAAAACAGATCCTTCACTGTTGACTCGGTCATGATTCGGATTGGCTAATATATTGAGCATTCGTGATATATTCATGATGGTTTTACAGCTGGAGCTTCACAGCTGATCACATCTGTGTTTGTTTCAGTGGCTCTTCTGTGAGGTTTGATGATATAGCAGGACAGGAGCTGGCGAAACAAGCCCTGCAGGAGATTGTGATCCTACCTGCTTTACGTCCAGAGGTCTGTCTCCACATCCCCAAACATCAGTGACATCTCATTGTGTGATCCCATAACAGTTGATTCATGAAGACCTTGTTAAGCACCTACAAGACAATAAGACACGTAAATTACTGTACTATCAGTTCCTTTGGGTAAACATGTCTGCTACATTTACATTTAGGCATTTGGCAGATGCTTTTATCCAAAAAATGGATAAAAAAAAGCATGCTCTAATCACTGAGCTACTGGAAAGCACTAATTGATACATGACTAATACATGACTAATTAATCATCTCATGATCAATTAATCGCCAGAGTCATAGTCTGTACTGCAAACCATGACAGTTTATGCCAATTTCAGTACCAGGACTTTGTACTGGTGTACTTGACCAATCAGTGAATTAGGTTTTTATATTTAGTGAACTTGTGTATAATGCTCATTCATTCCACTGATGTATTTTCAGCTGTTTACTGGTCTCAGGGCTCCAGCACGAGGCCTCCTTCTCTTTGGGCCGCCTGGCAATGGGAAGACCATGCTGGTAATGTGACAACCGTTTAAACCCTTGTTCTAGATGCAGGTGAATTTGTATATGATAAGATCAGAAGTATATGTACTCTCTTCTGTTTCCTCGCAGGCTAAAGCAGTTGCGATGGAGTCTAACGCCACCTTCTTTAACATCAGTGCTGCCAGTCTCACCTCCAAATATGTGAGTGACCTAATATAATACAGATATTCTATACTACTAGATACTGATTGATTGCACACATTTTATAGTTATTTGCAATCAAGAAACTCATGTTTTTGTGTGTGCAGGTGGGGGAGGGCGAGAAGCTGGTTCGAGCTCTGTTTGCTGTTGCTAGGGAACTGCAGCCATCAGTCATCTTCATAGGTGAGATCCGTCAGCCGGACTCAGTGATGCTTCAGTGTTTTTGTGCTCCTGTGGTCATGTCACTAATGGTGATTTGATGCAGATGAGATCGACAGTTTGCTGTGTGAGAGGAGAGAGGGAGAGCACGACGCCAGCAGAAGACTCAAAACTGAGTTTCTCATCGAGTTTGATGGAGTAAGCCCATGCACTGCTGTGATTGGTTGCTTTGCCTGTCAGTCAAACAGTCTCTTCCTGTCTGAGTGTGCGGCTCTAAGCTGAAATGTGCTGCAAAGTGGACCAGACTCTATGCTGATACTGTGTGTTCTAGGTGCAGTCAAGCGGAGATGATCGTGTGTTAGTAATGGGAGCCACTAACAGACCTCAGGAACTCGATGAGGCCGTACTAAGGTACTTTCACCTTTGACCTCTAATGTGACACGTTCGTCCAATAACTACATGATTGTACATCTTCTAAATGCATTGTGGTCTGTTGTGCGTGTTTGCAGGCGATTCGCTAAACGCATTTATGTGGCTTTACCTACAGAGGAGGTACTGTGTATGCTAATACTGTTTTTATTAGGGTTTCTGGTTAGTTAACAAAAACGACAGATGCTAATTAGTGTGTATTTGTGTGTTTTAGACACGTTTGAAGCTGCTAATGAACCTTCTCAGTAAACATGGAAACCCATTAACTCAGAAAGAACTGAGTCAGTTAGCCAGGTAAAGCAGCCTCATGTTTATGTATGATAGTATGATGTCTGCTGGTGTATTTCATGTGAATGTGGTCTGTTTGGTGCATTTGCAGGTTGACTGAGGGTTACTCTGGCAGTGATCTCACCTCACTGGCTAAAGATGCCGCTCTCGGCCCCATACGAGGTACATTTGTGTGAGGTGCAGAGATTTGATTAAACCGTGCCTTGACATTTGTTAGATAACCATGACCTGCTTCTCATCTACACACAGAACTGAGTCCTGAACAAGTGAAGAACATGTCGGCCAATAAGGTAGAGCGTGATTTACATCTGAAGATTGATCCACCTCTTCTTAAAGGAACAGTTCATCCACAAATATTAAAAAAACTCTTTTTAATACATAATGATTCTGTCATTTTTTAGCTTCTGTGGTCACAAAAGATTGTTCTCACCTTTTCATGGAATAAAAGGGAATAGGGACTGTAGCTGTGAAACTTCAAAAAACAGCATGAAACTAACTAGCTAGTTACTAACATACTCTCATACTACTCTATTTCTCCAGTATATAGTTTACAGACTGTGCATAGTGTCAATTTTGTATGTGTGGAACATCTGCTTTATTTTCTATAGTCCAAAATTTCACCCTGTGCCCCGTAATGCATTGCACTCTGTATCCCATAATGCCCTGCACTTGACCTGAGTTTCCTTTTGCTCATGGTCTGTTTTCTCTGCTCAGGTGAGGAACATTCAATACTCAGATTTTGTCAGTTCTCTGAAGAGGATAAAGCACAGTGTCAGTGCTCAGACGCTGGACCTGTACATCCGCTGGAACAGAGAGTATGGAGACACAACCGGCGTATGACGTCAGCACATGAACTTTGACCTCGTGGTCCTGCAGCACACTATGGGAGGAGGAGGTGAACGGCTCTACAGGGGTTTATATTATTGGATCTTTTCTACTGAATGGAGACATTTGACGCTCAGCTGTGATCTTACATTCACTGTTTTGACTGAATCACACCCAGATCTTGAGATTAAGACAATATGGACAATGAAGCAACAATGTGAGGTGCTTAGCAGCATTTAACATGTCCCGCTGTTTTCTATAATGCTGAGATCTCTCAGAGAAATGTTTTGAAGTTCATTCTGCACTGGGATTCATACGGTTAAAAGCGTTTGTAAAGCAGTCTGTAGGGTTTGTGTGATAGTGTTTCATATGGGTTAATGATGTGTTTTGCTCTGCTCTGCGAAACTTCAATGAAATCGAATTCTCTGGCTGTTTCTGGGACAGGAAATGATGCGTGCTGTGCTCTGATGGTCTCTTGTATTATACATACAGTTATAATCTTTTGATGTACCAGCACTAATGAATTTGCTTTGAGCTTTAAACGTGGCCGACAATTAAAAATAAATGTTTGTTGCTGCCACAGGAATGTGGTTTCACCGACAAAAATATTTTGCAAAAAAATCTGAATCTTTTGATTTTGGGTTTCAGTGTGACCTGTTTTTTTTTGTGATTCATGATGATGTCACAAGGCAGTTCACAGTACAATAACAAATGGAAGCCAGTTAAAAAGAAAAAGCTCTTTTAAACAAACTTTTGTGTTTGCATTGATGAATTCAGATTTGGGCTTGTTTCTTCAGTGTCCCTGAATTATGGTGAGTTTGATGAAAACACAGGTCATATCTCAACCTGAAATCAAAGACATAAAATATTTACTCGAATCTGTTTTTGTGGTTCATCCTTACATGGTTACAATCAAATAACCTGCTGGCACATCTGACCTGTAGATGATGCGTCACAGTTCAAAGACTGTGTTGCTGGATTTGAAGTTTGTTCTGTTTACAGCCGCTGACACTGTATGTACGTCTTCCTAACCTGATGACAACTGCAATTATTTCTACAAATGTTTTTCAACGTCACATTTTGAAGCGTTTGCAGTGATTTATTAAAACAACTGTTTAATAAATTGTTTACAGTTCAAAACATATTGTTACACTTTTGTGTTCGAGTTTTCTTTAAAATACGCCTTAAAAATGTGATAATCATATATGAAGCAGAAACTCCAAGTTATGGATTCATGGCTGTTGTCTTGGCAGCATCAGAAATAGAATTTGCTCTCAGACCAATCAGAACTGTGGGTGAGTCTAAACCAATCACATGTCGTTCTGTTAGGCTTGTAAGATGAAGCAGTGAATGGAGGAAATAGCTGCTGGTCACCAGTGTTTCTACACTTGAGTAAATATGTCGGCTCCTACCCCACTGAGCTGTTTTTAAGATCTTCATATGGTCTTTGAGATCTATAGGATACTTAATTACCTTTTTAACTATGAGGGATAGACTTATTCTACAGCTCCATTATTAGACTGCCTGCACAGGTTCCAGGTACAATACCATAAAATACCCTATGTTCCCAAAAAACCCTATTTACTTAGTAACATCCTTATGGCTCTGGTCTAAAGCTGAGATTGAGTGAGATGTCCTTGCATAAGACTGTCAATTTACTGTCAATGAACATCTGCCATCATTTTTTTTCCACATGGTCTTTTATTGTTGGATGTTATTTGAATGTTATTTTGGTCGGGAAAACTGTGCGTACTTTTCATTTGGAAATGTTCTCTTACAAAGTGATTCCAGACAGAAGCTTGTTTGTGGTTTCATTTGTCACTTGAAATGATATAACACACACACACATCAGGAGACAGACATGATACACGGTCAGCTGTGGAATCTACAGGACTCTTTACAGTCGTGGATTTGGGGGCTTGGAGGAGCCTAACGGCTGCTGTGCTGCTGAAACATGAAGTCACGCTCTCAGGAAGGTGAGGGCCGTGTCTCTCTCCTCCACCAGCTCGGCCGCAGTGGCGTCCATCTTACCACGAGAGAAACCATTGATGGAGAGTCCGTCCACCACCTTCCAGGTCTTATTCTGTTGGGGTTGACAAACATACACACAGTTGTTACTACA
>JAZGTI010018595.1:0-11552 GCA_036877585.1 Botia kubotai
CCTGCACTTACCTCCACAGTGAATCTTTCTGACTTTGCGTTTCTGGTGAATTGTAATGCATTCATTACAAGCCATTTCTCGCTGAGGTTTAGAGTCAGAAGCGTGGAGGGGAGCGTTTGGATTACCGGGTGTGGATTGTGTTATAGCTATTAGGAGCTGATGGAGAATGTTTCCGATGTTCTGATTTGACGTTTACGATGACATCATCTTTTGTGGCTAGAATCGTTCATTTCCTGTACCAGAGGACAGCAAATGTGTTTACACTTGCTTTACCCTTTGGTTTGCCAGGAATATTTCTGCTTTATTTATGAATTCATAGAAACCGTTTTTATCTGTGTGGTTGGGCTGATTCTTGTTTCATTTGTATTTAGTAATTGCAGTAACTCTGTGGATGGGTGACATTAAATGCTTTTAAAAACTGAATTTAAGGCCACATCTGCACCCACCAGATACGGCGTATTATTTCTGCAAAGTGGAAATAATCACAGATGTGGTAGCAAAAATTGCTTTATAATCTCTTTTCTTTAATGTTTTTCTGTCGTTTTTTCTCCCAGCCTGCTGCTTTTGCTTCCATTTTACTTTCATAATGTGAAGCGTTTACAAATAAAACCGTATTTTTAATGCGTAAAAATGTAAGGCGGGACTTCATTTTATTCATTGCAAGTTGATTGGATTGTAAAAAAAGTGGGCGTGGCATACGAGAATGAAGTTCTGGCTTTATGTACAAGCAGGACAATTGTGCTTGTGGCTTCTCTGACAACTTTGTAGCCAAAATCTGACAGAGAAAACACTCAGTTTGTCATCGTCAACATTCAGTCTGTCCCTCTTTTTCCCCTCAGACGCTGAACTCTGTGACGCCTCATCTGGACGTTGAGGAGTGCAGCATCGCCCTTTTACCACGAAACCGAGAAAAGAACCGCAGCATGGATGTTCTCCCACCGGACCGGGCCTTGGCCTTCTTGGTGACCACAGAGGGCGAGAGCAACAACTACATCAATGCTGCACTGATGGACAGTTTCCACCGACCCGCTGCCTTCATCGTGACCCCCCACCCGCTGCCCGGGACGACCTCTGACTTCTGGAGGCTGGTGTTCGACTACGGCTGCACCTCTGTGGTCATGCTGAATCAGCTGAACCAGTCCAACTCTGCCTGGGTAAAGCCCCCGCACAGCCACTAAATACTGCATCCGAGGACACTTTGAGAATCCGCAGGGCTTTTTCTTCAAAAACCGTCTTTATCAGTTGTTTTTTCTTGGCTTTCACTTCACTCAACGTCCTTTTGAAGTCATTTAAGCTATTTCGTCCCCTGCTTTTCTTAATCTCCCTATGAAATGTTCTATATTCATAAGCCTATAGTCGAGTCTCATTTACATACAGCTTTCTTTCGAGTGGCGGAGCGGCGTTCCGGCGCCGTCCTCCATTACGGCTCGCTCTGAAAAGCCTGACGCGCGCCAACGTGTCGCCGGTTACTCGGTGTCACTCTCGCAGTGTTTTCTCTCTGCGGTGGATTAGCGTCTCTCTCTCGTTCTGTCATTTTCTCTTTCTCTCCTTCATTCGCTTGATTGCTCTCCGTGGCCCATAAGTATTAATATTTATCACCTCGCTCGCCGCGCTGTCGTTAATGTTCTTCCCCTTTCTGTTTTTTTTTCTAGCAGCGTCTCTGCCTGTTTAATTTCTGCTCCGTTCTGTTCTGTAACGCTACAGTGTTTCATATGTGCGGACGTCAAATTCGGGTACTGCAAAGTATTCAGGGAGAAAACCAAATATTGGTTTGATGTTTTGGATGTCGGATACATTATTTGAAGCGCTGCTTTTTAAAAAAAAACACATTTTTAGATGTTTGCTTCATTTTGGGTTTTTGGGTAGACTTCCTGATTTGGTTGTAAACTATTCATAATTAACTGAAACAAAGACCCATTCAAGGAAAGTCTGTTCACTCAACAGGACCAAGTCCCGTCTTCTTAAATGGGGGAAGACAGATATCTTTAAACTCGCTTGCTACAGTTACAATAAAAACGTGTTTTCAAAAATCAGTTAAAACTGACTTCAACTGTAACATAAATGTAGTTTCTTAAGCTCAAATTGTGCAATAAAAGACTTTATTGCATAAAACACAATAACTGTTTTACACTAAAAGTCTATACAGCGTGCCTTACCCGAACAGTCATTAGCCTTTAGTGATTGGTGATTGGCTGTTACTGGAAGGCGGGACTTTCTTCTCTAGAGAGGCCATATTGAGCGCTGCACTTTCTCTCATTCATAATACCATTAACCTGTCTTGGTGTATTCTGTGGTCTTTGGCAGAATCAATGAGTTTAATAGTTAGCAGTCCCAAATAAGGTAAACCTATTAATTGCATGTAGGTTATATATTGTTAATGTAATGTAATGTTATATAATAGTATATAATGCAATGTATACAAAGACTTCCTTTCGCCACAATATGTTTTTCTTCCGAAACCCTTTATCTCACTCTTTATCTCGCCCCGTTCCTCTCTTCACCTAGATCTCTTTCTTCTTCTTTCTCTCTTTACGTTTCCGAACAGTAAACTGATATTTATTGAAGTGTTTTTCTTTATCTGGAGAAATGATTCAAGCACCTTTTTGAGAGACAATTGACCTTCAAGATGTTCTCCATCCAGACATAAATGCCAGATGGCCACAAAGACCTTGTAATGGCCAATTATGGCTTCTAAGCACTTTGTTTTTGTCTGTTTGTCTCCCTTTCCTTCTGTCCTCAGCCTTGTGTGCAGTACTGGCCTGAACCAGGTCTTCAGCAATACGGTCCTATGCAAGTGGAGTTTCTGTCCATGTCCGCAGACGAAGACATCATAACCCGTCTGTTCCGTGTCAAAAATGTGACAAGAGTGAGTTTCAGCACTGATCAGTCATAATATGTCATACAATGTAGTATATGAAGCAGTTTCAGTGTTTGTTTTTTCCCATCACCCCAGTAGACCTAGCTGACTATTAATATGGCCTTAGTAAATTTAATCAGTTAATCAGTGTTTTTTTTATTGCTCACTTCAGGAAATTACTTCAATGTATCCAATTATGCAAATTAAGTTTCACTATACAGAAACATTGACAAGAAAGGATTACTGACTCGTGCGTCTCTATGGGTCTGTAAAGGTACACGTAAGGTAAAGAGCTTTCCTGCCGTGATAAATGAGCCCCCTGATTTTCTGGTTAAAAATACTACGTTGTTTTTGAGTAATTTCCTGATAGAACTACCTCAGGCATTTTATGATATTCTCCCATAATACATTTTTTATCACTGGGAACAGGTTTGTCAGTATATCGTGCCCTCTAACAGTCAGCTTAATGCCACCAGTTTAAAAGTTGTAAAAACGTAGACTTTTACACAATGTTGTGAGCTTTGAATGTCTTTTCTCGTCGCCATTGTATTACTCTGAGAGCCATTATGTCACAGCGCTTTGCATTCAGATCACGGATTAATGGACTACGAGATAAAGCGCTGCAATAAATAGGGTTTGTCAGTCCAATATATTTTGTCAGCCAAAGCTATAAGACCAATTAAAGAACATAGAAAAAGCCATCGCAAAATATTCATTTTCATACCATCAGCACACGACACATCACACGCGTCACTTTCCCAGACATGGACAGATGCCGAAATAAGTTTTCATAAGCCTGTAGATATGAAGTGCACATTAATGAGCGTGCCACAGAAGGGCAACGTTTTACCGTTCTCAATTTGCTTCTGTCTGTCATTAGCATACAGGCTAATTTTCTTCTATTTTGCTGTTTGAAAGTTTGATGGCAAGAGCTTTTCTATTGGACGTCTTCTGTACGTCCGTTAGATGTGCTTTTCGCGAATGTCACAGGGTGTAAATGCTTTAGAAACTCGAGCGTTCGGGAAGGGTAATGACATTGGCCACGTTTTGAGGGTGCCCGTGTTACTCAAATGTAATGTTTCCATTTCCTTCATTTTGTTTGGTGGCTACATCCCCATTACTGTGTGTTTGTACAGGCTGGTAGGTAGGTAGAGGAAAGAAAATTGACTTGTCATGTGATGTTTCTGGTCTCCACAATGTCAGATTAATCTCACAGTAACAGTTTTTCTTAGCTTTGAGTTTTACCTTGATTTCTGTTAGTGATATGGTGCACAAGAACTTTAAAGGAGTAATTCCCCCCAAAATGCTAATTTTGTTAAAAGGAGACTAACAATTTTGGGTTGGTAATTTCCTTAACAAAAAAATGTTTTTTTAATGTTCTAGGGGTGTTCAAAACGCCCAATTGTATTAATTGTACAATTGTATTGTTGCTTGATTATAAGAAAGTTATTCAAAAATTTAGAAATTCTGTAACAACTTAATGTATATAATAAAAAACAACTTAATACAAGCATAATGTTTTTAATATATATATATATATATATATGTAATGTTAACAAAAAAAGTTCTGCATGTTACTGCAAAGTTATCTAATGTTACTGCAAAAACCTTTTTTGAATTTTTTTTGGGCCAGCATTCTGAGAAGATTCGAGATTCTGAGATATTGCTGAACATTTTTGCGTGTTGCCAAGGCTTAAACTTTTCTTAAGCCTTGTGCACCCTTATGAACATTTTTGTCCTGCAAAGACCCCTGTGTACCCTGTTTTAATTGATGCGCGAGGGTTAAAAGCGTAAGACTTAATAAAACCGGCGTCTGTTTGGTTATGCACGCCCTATCATCTGTTTACAAAACGGAAGAACATTTTGACAGAAAAAATCATTATGTCAATCTCGTTAAAAACACTCCGTTGCGGTCAGTACGCTTGCTTCCTCTCAGCAGCCCTGAGGGCAGTTTTTCGGGCGTGCCTCAGAGCTATGTATTAATTCCGCTCGCGCTTCAAGCCAAAGCAGGCATGTATCAGGCCTAGTGTTTTTCTGTCCCACACGAGAGGAAATCTTTCCCAGCAGGCTCATTCATCACAACCTAAACAGTGCTGACTCGGCACTGCTGAGGCCCCAGCGTGAAGAACAGCACTGCTGTACTGTACACATACAAAAACAAGCTCGAATGCACAGCTGGTGATGCATTACTGATCATGACCTTTCTCCCTATCTCGTCCCTGTGAAGCTGCAGGAGGGTCAGCTGGTCGTGTGCCAGTTCCAGTTCCTCCGATGGTCCGCGTATCGTGACGTGCCTGACTCCAAAAAGGCCTTCCTCAACCTGCTGGCCAGCGTGCAAAAGTGGCAGAGAGAGTGTGGAGAAGGTCGCACTGTGGTACACTGCCTGTGAGTAACATCATAACATACACTCCTACATCATACAATTTAAGTAGACGTGGTTTATTAGTCACGTTATTTTTATTTATTGATAAAAACTGAAAATAATAAAATCTTATGTTGAATTTTTTTGTAAACATCTCACCATTAAAGTAACACTTATAGTGGAGTTACTTTTTCACCTTTCTATAATTTAAATGTAACTTTTTGGGTTAAACACGAAACAAAAACTGTTACTGAGCAAGTACATGACAGATTAGTGTCAAAAATGGTCTGCTTACCTCAATTCGCAACTAAATTAGTTCTGATTTCCCTGGAAAAGTTAGTTTGGCTTCATTTGGCTACAACATACAAAAAGAAAGTATGTAAAGTAACCTGCAGTTTTATGTTTGTAACAGAGATGGCGATAAAGAGGCAAACTAATGCCCTTTAAACTGAGGGCATTGCAGTAAAACACATCACAAATACTTGTAAAGTCATTTTTTTTGCAACAACATTTCTAGTGCAAGACATTTTTCTAGTGTCTTGTATAGTGTCTTGTTTCTATTGTATTCTGTGTATATTGTGATCAGGCAAAACATTTATGTTCTGCTTACTGGATAAATGCTAATAATTAACTATAGAAGAACAATTACATTGTTTATCTCATTGTGTGTGTTTTCTGTAGCATATTTTCATGTATATTTCTGTGCTTTGTGATGCAAACGGCGCTTATTTTCTGCTTGCACAGAGAGAGATATATATGTTTGGTGTAGCAGGTGCACCAGAACTCTTCATCAAGAGCGCAGGTAGTACAGACCAATACGCCCAAGTGTGTCTCAAAAAGTTCACTTCTTGTCTCATTAGTGCTTTCTTTACAAAAGTGCACTTTCCTCACTTAATGCATGGTTTTTATTTCCACTGTGGTGCTGTGAATCAGGGTTTCATGTCCTCCCAAATATGAATTAAAGCAAACCTCTCCCCAGCAGACAACAGCCTTGTTTCTTCTGCTGAGTTCTTCTGTAGTTTAAAACAAGTCAAATAGCGACTGCCACAGTGCCCTAAACATCTTAGTCTTCACCAATGATGATGATGTGCCAGATAAGAGCTAATGACGTGCAACATAATGCATTCCTGTGTAGCTTCGCAAACAAATAATAAACAAAAATAAAACCTAAAGAAGGTAAATGTCTTCTCCTTCGCAATCCTATATAAAATTATCTCAAAACAGGAAGTTCGCTCGTACCCAACGCGAGCAGCCAGAGTCAATGATTCCAGACTAGGTGTTAACATCATCGTTATCCTTTTAAACACACACTCCTCCGTGGCTCGTCCCCCATCTTGACCATCGAGGCACCTCATCTCGAACCCCAGGCACGAATTCCCCCTCCCGTCGCCACCCAGAAGCACATCACTCAGAGCTGTCACACAGTGTTACCAACCACAGGCAGAGGGAAGAGATTATGGAGATGAAATCAATTATGCTTTAATACAGAGCAGCGCGGGCCTTTCTCCGCACTAAATCCAGAGCTGCCAAAGCACTGACTGCGATTGATTATCTCAGCGTTGCCTCATCTAGCTGCCACCGCCGCGCCATGCGCATACACAGCGGAAGACCTCTGGGACCTTCCAGAGCCTTTTGTATGCTGCTCGTGCGGCTTTTTTGATAATAACTAGATGTGTGAAATTTCTGGTTAGAACCGAATATCAGCACGCAGCAGAGGCGAAATCTGTTTCTGTTGTTACGCTCAATTTTTGTGTCTCTCCAGCTCGTGACAGCTGGGTTTTGTTATGTGTGTGTTGGTGTAGGAACGGTGGAGGTCGCAGTGGGATGTACTCTGCCAGTAACATCCTGATGGAGATGATACAGTACCAGAACATGGTGGATGTCTTCTATGCCGTCAAGACCCTTCGTAACGCTAAGCCCAACATGGTGGAGACACTGGTAGGCGTCATGTTTGTAAAAAGCAGGTAGAATTAATTCAGACACAGTTCAGAGGCCACTTGTAATAAAATCAACAGGACACTTGTAATAAAAATCAATGAGAGAAACCACAAAGAAAATGAAGGCAGAGACTTTATCCAAAGCAACTTACAGTGTGTTCAGGATATACAGTTTATCAGTACATGTGTTTCTTGGGAAATGACCCACAAATTTTATGCTGCTATTGCAATGCTCTACCAATTGAGCTACGGGAACAGGCAACAGACAGACAAATGTACCATACTGTCAATTGTATGCGCTGGTCTTTACTACTACTGTAAGTAAGTGTCTGTAGCTCCATTGGTAGAGCGTTGCGTTAGCAGTGCAAAGGTCATGGATTCGAATCCCCAGGGAGCACACAAACTAATAAAATGTATCGTTTAAATGGACCACAGGTAGCTTTGGATGAACACCTCTGCCAAATGCCACAATGTAAATGTAAAAGTCACAAGGCCTTCTAAAGGAGCCATCCCCCCCCCCATTTAATGAGCGTATGAAGTTTTGTTTATTCAGTCTTGGAATGTTTGGTGTATCCCAATTCAAATGGATAGGAACTCTATTCACATGACTGGAAATAGCTGCCTGGGGCGTCACCAAGATGCCCACAAGTGTCATCTGCTTGTAACCACAGACAATGATATTGTTTGCATGTATACGATGCACATATATTGTAATATCAGTACATTCACTCATTGATTTACTTATGGCTGTAATTTTACTCCAATTTTACTCTGCATTCTCAAATGCAAATCATGCCCTTCTCAAGTAACAAGTCAAATGCAGTGTAAGTGATATGGAACAGAGTTATTGCACTATAATGATCTGATGTCTCTGTGTGCTGTAGGAACAGTATCGTTTCTGTTATGAGCTGGTTCTGGAGTATTTGGACTGCTTGGAGGTCAGATAGTGGAACCCGGCACCCCTCTCGCTGACCTCGCAGGCTGGAGCAGTACCACCGGCTGGCTCACTCTTATACCCGAACCTCCACCTGCACCTCGTTCCTTTTCTTTCGGCCTTTTTATTTGGATCAAAAAGGAGCAGGAAGGAGAGATAGGACAAAAACAATGGAGAGAAGATTTTTCTGCCTTTTTACCACAAACATCTCGATATGTTACGCCCTCTGCGTCTGTTTTAGTTTTCCGATATTTTCAGCCTGTTTTTCTGTGAGCAATTCTGCAAAAAGCTCCAAAGCCTGGTTCAGTGTGGTTGGTTTACCTCGTCTTGCAGTGACTGTGAGCTGTTTCTAAAAACAGCGGCTTTATTTTACACCTGCCTGTTTCTCTCTGGCTGGCTGGGCTGAAGAGAAAAAACAAACATCACTTGGAGGAGGTCTCTTCATGTGCAGCTCAGCAGAGTTGACTGTCGGGCGTCTTTGCTGTGACCCACTTAAAAGGAGTCGGGCACTTGTCGTGCCCCTTAAAAGAAGTCAAAAGGACAACACACACACATGCATGCACAAGCGCTCACATTCAGACACGGACACCATATACACTAAATCAACCAGCAGACGACTTTCCATCAACTGCCTATTAAGATGTCGATGCCTCTTCAGACACTTTTTGCCCGTGTTGAAGTTCGTTATAAAACAAGGCCTTGAGACTGCATTACAGCGACCACGTGTTTCAAACAACACGTTAATACATTTCCTTGGGGAACCACCGGATTGGTCCTTGAATCAACGGGAGGCGGAGTTTATTACTTAATATATGGTGCCATATTCCTCAAGAGGAGACTTGACAGAAAAGTCGGGCGGCCACGTCCACCTCTGTGGCTTTCCTATCTCGTTGTGACTGTTGTCTTTTTTCCTCTTACCTGTATATATACTTAATGTCTGCTGGAAATCCTCTACGTCTGAAGGTGTATGTCTCAAGTGCTAACAGTTGCCCTGTGTGCTTAAGCAAAGCAAAGGAAGTACGTTAGCAAGGGGCAGACGCGATGGCATTCTAAAGGCGACGGTGGATTACACTCTGACCTTCATCCACTCACTCAATGGTTTTGAGGGCTCAGTTAATAGTCTTTATACAACAGCGCTGAGATGTCGAGAACAGAGCGAGACTGTGTCGGAGTCAAGGAGAAGGAGGCTGAAAGAAACGCCGGCAAACTACTACTACTTTTGGCTTGTAACTATTTATCTGACTGACTCGTGTTCTTTGAGTGGATTTTGTTTCACAATTGTGCAGCTTTGAGTGTACAGCTGAATCCTGTACTGGCTCCAGATTCTTCAAAGCATCCCTTTAATTTCACAGGTTCGCAGTTCATTTCTGTTCCATCTCAATGTGCGAGCGCTTTTCTTTGGCGTTTTTCCCTCAAAAGATGGATGAGAGTTCATCTCCACTGTACCAAGTGGAGGTGAGTGGAAGCTGGTAGCAGAGAGTTATTGAAATTGTATTTACCACCATTCATTTACAGTACTGCTACTGTACAAGCACAAAATCGGGAGAATATCTGGTCAGCGGATAGATCAACGTCGATATTACACAACCCTCTCAAATTATGACCCCAACTGTGAAACGCAAAATTGCCATATCAGCAAAACGCCAAGTTAGCAAGCCACAGAGACGAGTTCCAAATGAGTTCATTAGACTGCATATATCATCTCGAAAGTCAGATCGCCCCAATCCACACTGAGTGACGGCTTGTGACAGCCCCAGATGCCCAACTGTGTTAACAAGCTAGTTAAAGATGCCTGTGAAAATACAGTTTTATTAGAAAGAGAGCTGGTGATTCGAATGGAAGACTACTAAAAGCTGGAGTACACTACATGACTTTAACTCTTTAGTCAGAACTAAACTACTACAGAGTTTTCTGTTGACATTTTACTGAAGTTTAAGTTGTGTAGAAGTTTTACACTCACTTTTAGAAGTTTCACAGGCTTCTATATAGAACCCTAGGGTTCTTTACTTGATTTCAAAGAACACTTAATGCCAAAAAGGTTCATTGTAAGCCAAAAGTAAGCCAAAAATTATTGCATAATACTTCCTTGTGTAGTAGGTTATTTCAATTTTTCCCAGTGATAAAGTATGTTTACAAGCTGTTTAATTCATACAATCTCACTGAATTTAATTAAAATTAAATGAAAACAAAAATGACTAAAACTAAATTCATAAAATGTTCTGTCAAAGGGTTCCCTTGAGGTTCTATATAGAACCTTGTCTTCTAAGAGTGTATTGTGATCCAGCTTTAACAGTGTTAATTTATACTGTAACGTGTAACTTATTTCTTCACCAGACCCCATTTTTGGACTTTCTTGAGAAAGTGCCTGGACACTCATGTGGAAAGTATGTGTACATATAGATGTATATTTGTGTTCTGTGAATAGTATGTGAATAAAGTTTGTTCGGTCAGATTGAACAGAAGTACTAGAAAGAGTTGAATGTATCGTCGAATCGGTTTCCTGAATATGCCAACAAAAAGATCTTACCTGCAGTCAACTGTGGACGATCTCTAAAAGCCATTCCAAAGTTACCCCTTCAGAAGGCCCATTTTGTCACTTTAAAACCCTCAAGCGATTGTTTTCGTCACGCTCATTCCAAAGACATGAACCATCTTCTACCGGTAGTCACCTGATAATGCCGCAGAATTATCTCACTTTACGAGAAAAAGGGACTTTGCCACTCTTGTCTTGTGCTGAAACAGACGAGCCAGGTCCTCGTTTTTTGTGCGTTTTGTTAGTTTATTCGTTTCCTTCCAAGTGTTTCTGTATGATATTGAATGAACTGAAAAACAACTGTGTTTTTGACCATGTGTTTGTGGGACAGGAAATGGATGAGGAGACATTATATCTAATGGGGAATTGAGGGTTTGGGGTGGGGGGGCTGGGTGTTTAAACAACAATAAAATGTTCTACGACTGGAAAGATGTTTAATGGATTTATTTGACCCTGCCGTTGTATTTATAGTAGTGATGGGCTTATCTTAGCTTGGCTGAATAATCAGCCGATTTTAGGGTATTTTGGGCATCTGCTGGTAACCATGCCAACAAGGCCAATAAAATGGAATAGTTCACCCAAAATAGGAAATGACAGCATTATTTACTCACCCTGGTGTTGTTCCAAACCCTGCATGCTGTCAGTGGAAAACAAAAGCAGAAACTGGCCTAAATGACGCTGATACACCATTTGTGAATCTGGCAGGCTAGACACAAGCTTCAGCAAACGAAAGATTTTAAGTAGGAAACTTTTCAGTCTGTCCTGACTAGCTTAACACTAGGAATGAAGTTTTTTCCTAATGTGAGGAAATATGGTATAAAACAAATGTCAACAATTTTGTTTACATTTGCTGTTACATGTTAGGCATGGTATGTTTGTCAGATTTGATTCCGACAATAAGATTCATTAAAATAGCAGTATATATATAT
>JAZGTI010018596.1:0-11552 GCA_036877585.1 Botia kubotai
GGACGGCATGCTGTACCGCTCAGCCATCGGCGAGTCCACTGAATCACTGGAGAGCACAGTCAGGTCAGCCAACAGCCTCAGCAGTTACCTTACACATGCACACACACACACACACACACACACACACACACAGGTTTACAGGTAACACATCTCTGCTGGGGCTTCTGCTTTGAAACGCTGCGGTATCAAATGCAAACTCAAGCATGGTCCTACATGCACATCAATAGAGGACGCATGTTTTGTGTTTGTCTCAGTGTGTACACAGAACACACACAGATCAGCACATCACATGTTTATGGTGTCAAGTCAGACAGTACGTTAAAGCCCAGAGTCACTATATGTAAAATATGTGTTTAATATTGTGATATGTAAAGTAATACTTTAGGCTCAAAGTTACGCTTTGACATATAGAAATATAATAAATAATATAATAAATCATTTTCATGATATTTAGTATTTTTTTACATTATTCAGTATGTATTATATATTAGTAATACATACTTTATACTATTAATACATACTTGATATTCAGTATGTATTTATATTTATTAGCATGATTGATGTATTGAATAGATAAAGTCTGTGTGTGTTTAATGTCAGATGTCATGTGTGTTTCTTACAGAGATGAATTCAGAGGTCAGAGGTCTGCTGGAAAGACTAAAGACAGACACACTGACATTGACGGCTCACTCTTTCATAACGGAACTAAAGCAGATGGTACGAGGATCATATTGATATATGATATACGTGTGTGTCTCTTATCCATATGTAGAGGCCTCATCCTGTGTGACATCTGATTTATGAGCTGCCAGACGTACACGTGTTTGCTTGTAATATTACGTGTGATATTATGAAACTGCATGTAAGTATTTCAACAGCAGGATGTGTGTGTTCAGACTCAGATTCAGACACTGAGCTGTCAGTGGATGAACACAGCAGCTCGTACTCATCCTCTCAATCATCTGACAGCGAGGACAAAGACACTGAAATGACGTCTCAGTGGAATAATGAGAGACAGCCACTACACAGCACTCCGAAAGGTGCAGAACATTCTTCACTTCTCATAACATTCATGTCTCAATCTGTTTGACGCTTCTGGAATGTTCGATAAACGTTTTATATATATATATATATATATATATATATATAATAACCTAACCCTAACCCTTTTCATGTCTCAGTGGACACAGTGTCCAATCACGTGAAGCCTTACTGGCCGACTGAAGCCATGACAGCCAGTGACAGTGAAGATCCTGGAGGGGCGGAGAGACTGAGGGTGAAAACTAAAGTCAATGTGGAGCTGCATCAGGAGAAGAAATGCAATCACACTGGAGTGAGCGCTCAGGATAAAGAGCAGCCAACATCACCCACACAGCAACCCAACGGCAACCAGCAGCCTGAACAGAAGAGGGGTGAGAGAGAGATCTTTATAAACTGTGTGATGTCAGGTACAGCTGCTGTACTTTCACACTGATTTTTGCGCTTTTAATAGGTTGCTAATTTAATGTAGTAACTCTTGTGGCTGTATATATTGTATTGCATCTATTGTGGCTATGTAAATCTTTTGACAATATAAACAAATATGAACATATAATATGAAAACAAATGATGTGAGTAAAGCTGTTCTGATGTTTTTCCCATTAAAGTTAAAACAATAAATATTTAGTGGGAAATAATGTTAATAATGCTGGACTTTATATTCATCAGTATGTAATTGCATTGTAGAGTTTATGTTATTATAATTAATATCGTCGTTTCATGCCTAGTCAGTAAAAACATTTAGAGACAAAAAGTCAGTGTTTATTAAAGTTAAAGCAAATAGAACGATCACAGATATTGAGTAAGAAATCGTACTCAAATCCAAGAGCTGATTGCACATTGCCATACAACTTACACCAACTACAGCTGTAAATCCTGTTCTCACATTCACTGTCTGCTCACAGGTATTCTGAAGAATAAGATCAAATATCCCCCTCCACTGACAGACAAAAACATGAAAAACAAACTTAGAGAGAAGCTTTCGGACTACAACCCGCCCACCATATCCACCAGAGTGCCCTCAATAACCTCGAATGATGGAGGCAACAGCCACAGCGCCCTGATCAAGCCCCCTCATCGACTACCCATCCCGCCGCGAGAGCAGAACGGCACGGCAATGACTTTGAGATCGGCCACTGTTAATGGCAGCCATTCAGACAATGAGTAAGTCTTCCTCACACGCTGTGTCTTACCCACACCTGCTGTGTTTCCTCTTCTGTCTGTCGAGACAAAAAGACTGTGTTCATTTTATTATAGCTTTGGTACCAAAGTACTGGTACTGTTGACGCCTACAATACAAAACCCTTCAGCTGACATTTGTTTAGCATGTTTTTGAAACCCGAGTGCTCTGATTCTGTTCAGCTCTTTGTGTCTGCTGGTGCATGTGTCTGAAACAAAGAGCATGTTCTTTACACCTGTTGTTCACGTGACCTGTAGCTGCTGTACGTGACCTGTATTTCTGCCTGAACACCCTTCTAACCCGCATGTTTCCTCCTCCCCTCTCTCTCCCCTTCTGCTCACTGCAGCGGCAGTAATGAAACATCAATCTGACCCAGCAGGAAACCTGAGGAACTTCTGCCCTCTTGAGGGGAGAATATCAGCTCCTGGCTGCAGGAGAGAGGTGGACAGGAAAGGTGGATTGCCAGAAGACCATGGTGCACCTTGCTCTCCAGCATGTCCTGTCGGAGAACAGTATTACTGCAGATGGACAAGGAAAGATAATGGGAATATGTATGTAAATACAAAAGAAGGGATCAGTGAGGACATATAAATCCGTGCCAAACCACTTGATGTGGCACTAGAACTCCGAGTGTGCCGAGCGATGCGCTCAGATCCAGTGACGGCTGGACTGTGTTACAAGACTGTGTCTGACGGCTGGACTGTGTTACAAGACTGTGTCTGACGGCTGGACTGTGTTACAAGACTGTGTCTGACGGCTGGACTGTGTTACAAGACTGTGTCGTTTTTATCTTTTGCCACTATTGCGCTGATGTGCACAGTCACACAAAGCTGGAACTGTGTAGAGACATGATCTGTTTACAGGATGCTGTTTTTGCCACTAAGTGCCCTGTTCACCCCACCCTCACAGAGAGCCGACTCTGAATACCTTCCTCATGTAATTACTGTGTAGATATTGTTTTTTATTGTAATATTTTGTGTGATTTTTTTAAGGCACATTTGTATATTGAATGAGCAATTTTAATAACACTCAATGCAAGGCCATTTTTTCTGATGTGGTTGAATGAAAAGTGTTTTGTACTTGATTTGTAGAGTCAATCATTTCGGTTGCTATGGTGCTGCAGTGCCTGGTCTTTATTTTTAAGACTAAATGCCCATTAAAAAAAAATCACAACACTTCGCAACCTCGACAGTTTGACTACTTACTGTCGTTGCGTTAATAATGTTTGAACTGTGAAGCCTTTAAACTCATGAAAAAATAAAGGAATGTTTTTTGTAATTATGAAGTCTGTGATTCTTCTTCCTAAGAATTGTTTTGAATAGTTCCCCAAAAGTAAAGACTGGATTTCTTACTCTAAAGCTAAACACAGCTCAAGTTTATATTTTTATGATTGAGACACTGGACAGAAACAGAAGCTGCACAAATTAAAGCTCAATGGATTTTATTATTTCATGCATTGTAACAGCTCAGTACAAACAAGCTGTCGTTGTGAACAGTTAGTATACGAGAGGCAGACTGGATAAACACTGACCAGCATGTGACAGTCAGAGTTAAAGAATGACACTACATACATTAGCAGAAATATAAGGACTAACACTGAAATGCAGGACACAGTTTGGCACATTCAGCAAGTTTACATTCATCTGGTCAAGCTTAGTCTCAGATGATCCGGCAACAGTGTTGACAAACCGATACATACTGAACACACATGACAAACACTGTCATAGGATCTTTTATATTCAAGGTGATAATAAAATAGTCATAAGTATCTCTCGTAATATTTATGTATATTTGTGTGTGTCAGCAGTCTCACAATCTCTAAATGTATTTAAAAGTACAATGAAGTTGTCGTTGTTCTGTAATGTGTTTTTTAAAGACTGGTCAGATAAGTTTAAACTGCAAATACACACAATTGAATCATAAATGTTTGTATGTATATTTCTACAGTTGTGTCCATTGCTTTTTTCATCGTTTCTGTCTGTATATTGATAATGTATCTATTGTATATTCTACTTTGTTATCTGTTGTGTCTGTTCCGGTAATGCTGCTTTTCTTGCGTACAGTACAAGGTTTTATCAGTTCTGCTGGGGACTGGTATGGGTATCTCTATAACTACACCATCAGCACAGAAGGTAATGAATCATTCTGCTGAAAGGTGAAGTGTAACCTCATTAAAACAGTTACTGTTCATCTCTGCTTGCTTTGATGAATAAATGAGTAAAGCGCTTTATCTTCTCGTAGCCGCTAGTCTTTGGTGTCATGATTCACAGAGATGATGCCTTTGAGACGATCTTTACCCAGTACATGAAGATAATGACCACAATTAACCCTGAGATGTGATTCACTCTGCATCTCTCTGAGGGACGTCTCGCTTGGGCTGGACCAGAATCTCTGGTCTCGTTTACTTCAGTTGACTGTGATCAGATAACTTTCAGGGGTTTGACCTGACACGCAGGAGATCCAGTAATTTCAGTTCTGATTTAAAGAGAACTATGAGTTTTTTAAAGAAATGTCTGTTTTTAGAAAGTCTTAGAGTAGATACCTCTTCATTTTATGTGTTATATATGAATGTTTTTTGTACTTCTACCCTTTATTGTACAGTAAATATTTAATATGGTTTTATTGTATTTTTCAATAGTATTTGTATCTGGTTAGTTGGACCTCACCATAAGCAGATGCGTGTTATCCAGAACTTTTCACTGCAATTTCACTGATGTATTGACGTATCAGCCACTAGATGGCGCTGAAGCTAAAGAGTTCAAGACAATACAGAAATGTCGAGAAATAAATAAGCAGCAATACATGCTGTGGTTAATTTGTAAGGCTCTGTGGGGAGTGTATTATGCACATTATCACAAACATTGTTTGGTTCAAGTGTCTTTAAACATCAGACTCATTGTTCAAGAAAATTATAAATGCCTGTGTGTGTTTATCAGTAAAAGTCATTCAGTATATCAGGAACAGAAGCTAAATTCCGACACTGTTCATTAAAACAGTCTGTAAGTGCTAGAACTGAAGTATGACCTCATTATTATTCGTTGATAACTCATAATTTCACATTACACATTACTGGGTAACACATCTTATACATATACTTACTAGTTTATATTTTAGTATTGTATATTATAATAGCTTAAAAAGAAAGTTCACCCAAATATGAAAATGTTTCCATCCCCCTCATGTCATTTCATATCCCATCACCTGTATAATTCTTCCTTCTGTGGAGCTCAGATTTTTTGAGAAATGTCTCAGTGGTTTTGTGTTCATACAGTGGAAGTCACAACAGCCACTGTTGTTTGGTTACCAGCACACTACAACATATACAGAACTGAAAACTTGCTTATTCCAAAAACAGGTTTTATTGAAACCAAAGTTGAAAAACGAGTTAGTTTAAGAAGTGTGTGGTTATGACGTCATAGTAATGCGAAAGCTCGTCTCTGCAAGAAATCAACACTTCTACGTCATCTTTAGCGCCACCCACTGTTGCGGTAGTGTCGCATGTGATTGTCTCAGCTAGTTGTTTGTTTGTTTGTATTCGGTTATTTGGTTATTCGGTCACAATTACGGCACAGACTTTACATGCAGGTCCACATGCAGCTGCCCTCATGCAGCTGCCCTCATGCAGCTGCCCACATGCAGCTGCCCGCATGCAGCTGCCCGCATGCAGGGAAGCTCTTGCTCAGCTTCAGGCTCCGTGTTTACAGCACAAGATATGCACGAGTCATAATAAACTGCTCAAAGTGTTTCGCATGGATGATAAGTGCTGCATTTCTCACAACCGGGAGAATAATTGACTCAGTTGTACAGTTGTTTAATCACAGTACAGTTTAAATACATGAGATACATTTCTTGATATCTGTATCACTTAAATGAAAAGCCAGGCAGCTCTTTTCAAGTATATTAACTTCTGTTGGTTCTTTTGTTGGCTCTTTTGGTCCTGTGGCCTCGTACTTGTCGGTGGAAGATATCGACCATTCATGTATTTCTTGCGTAATGTTTTTTTCATACTGAAGTTTCAGACAATACTCATTTCACATACTGATTTTTGCTTACTGTGTAGTATGGAAGTAGGTTCTGGATGCAGGGACAAATTATTTTAAAAGGTAAACATTTTGATTAGTATTAATTAATTCAACTGCTGATTAATAAAGTATGTCATTAATCATTAATATGAATGTAAAGATATTATTCTGACAGTGCTGTGATGAAACTGAGATGGACGTGTCTCCAATCGTTTGATATTGTCAGTGATCGCAGACAGGCACCAGCATCCCTCCAACATTCAGACTCCTGTGCTGAAAAAACTGTTCCTGACATTCAGGAGCTCTGCAAGTAACCTGCAGTTTAATGTGTCAACCACAGGGGCTGTTTGCTATAACCAGTAACATCCTGCTAGTTCACCTCTCCCAGCGGGAACAGATTCTGACTTTCTGATGAGAAACGTCCGCTGGCTGATGATCAGAAAAGTTTGTTTTTAGTGGCTCTGTGTTGGCAAACATGGTCTCTGTATCACTGTTGACAGGACAGTTTGTTAAAGGTGAGGAACATGGTGAACTTGTGACGGTCCAGATTCATCATGATGCAGCGGAGAAGACAGGAGATGATTGAAGAGAGGTTGTAGGATATGGTGAGGAGAAAAGGACATGATACTGAGGGTTTGGGGGTCTCCAGGGGCCAGTAACGGGGGCAGAGATTGATGTGTGTCTATTGAGTGATGTGGCACTCATCTGTGTGGTGGAGGTGACCCTGCTTCTGCATTAGCTAATATCACAGTCATTTAACACCTTATGAGGCACCCGTATTTTCGGGACAAATGCTAAAAGTGGTAACAAGAGCACAGGGACCGTTAGCAATCGCTCTCTCAAAACTGACGCTACCTCTGTGCTGGACAGCCTATCCATCTGAACTCCACAGCAGAGCTCCTTTCATACACTGTAAACAATTGGTAAGAGTAAAATGATTGTATAGCTAGAGGGCAGAATTGACAGTATATAAAAATCACACCAGTTACACAACATCCATGAAGCAACACATCATGGAAACATCAAACATTTATTGAGGGAAAAAACGTTGTTTTGCTGTGGAAGATATTTACTGTATGTATACATTAATAATTTATGAATTCGTTTTAGAGTAATTTAGAGTAACAGAGTAATTTGATTAGATCCAAGGTATTTTTTAAAAAGTCGTTAGCAAAACTGCAAGCATAACTTGAGCAGATACATTTACACTAAATATTGTTTTGGAGAAGAGACGTTTTCATGAGAGAGTTTTATTTTGCAAACATGTGGATGTGTCAACATGATCCGATCTGCTTTCTCAAAAGAGAAAGACTATTACTTTATAAAAAATATTACAAAATAAATATAAGAAATGTCAATTGAGTTTAGGTAAGACCAGCTGTGTTATCAGTTTAAAAACACTGTTTGTTGTGGCCGACCCTCAATTCACAAAGAATTCTAGAGAGTGAAACCACATATGAAGGTGTGTGAATTGTGAAGACTTTTGCACTGTTGAAGGAAACAGATAAAAGGCATCAGACCCTCACAGGAGAACAGAGAAGGAAAAGACCTGCCCGGTCAAGTGCTCTTGCTTTATTAGATTAAAGAAAATTTACTGTGTGTACAGTGTACAGTAAAATAACAATGAGTTATATCAGTAAACTTTGTTATAGATTTGTTGAATTGGTTTACTATTTCTTATGTTTAGGGAAGTTTTTATATGAATAAACAGGGTTTAATAATAATAATACTTCACACTTGTGCTCTTAATAATGAATTTAATGTAAGAAATGACACATCATCTTCTTTGGCCTGTGTAAATAACAGTATATAATGAACAGCATTGTGTTAGGAGCAGAACCGCTGACAGATGTGACTCTTTCCTGAGGGTCAGTATTAAGACAGATCATGATCAGAAACACAGTCATGGAGAATCGAATGACTTTATCCGTTTCTTTCTCTACATGAACCTTGTGTCGTAATGATAACTAAAATTAGTTTAGTTCTGCCTCTTTCTTTCTGCTCATTTTCTCAGACTCAGCCCAAGCAAATCTCTCTGCTGATTGGTTCATCATCTCACTGTCACCTCGAGTTGTGTGTTGAGGGTTATTTATGAATAAATGAATTGTATTCGCTGTTTTCCGAATGAATTCCACTGTTGGTTTTGCTGTGGAAATAAATCTGATTTCTTTCCTGTTCTCTGTGGCGGCTTTAAGCTGACGCTGTCTGCATTGTCAGTTGCTAATGAGCTAGCATACTGTTTACCCGTCATACGTGATGCACTGCTGCACACGGGCCGACGCTGCCTGTTTTTAATGATCTGACGTGCCGTGCTGGGCACTGATGACAGATGTTTAAGTGAAAGGAAACAGGAGTAACAGCTGTTTGTGCAGTTCTGCTGAATGCTGTGGTGAACGAGCTGCTAACTTTCCCACCAGTGTAGTTATGTATTCACAAACACATCATTATAGATGCAGCTGAGCCAGCACTGTTTTTATACTGTCTGAGGATGGCTACTCTCCATGAATGATTTTCTGTTATTCATGGTTTTGTTCTATCCAGGCCATGACCACAAGTCACATGCAAGTATTGGTCAGCCATGTTTGATTTATAGGTTTAATATCAAGTGATCCAAAATATTTTTCTAGATAGCTGAATATTAAACAGGCTGGCTGTGATTTTGTTGCTGAAGACTGTCTAACTTTGCCGGTTTGAAAAGTAGTGCGAGACAAAAAGGCTGTAAATAAAAACAGAGACCAGCGTAGAATCTATTAAAGAACTAAAGCAATAAAGATGTAAATCAAATACACAAACATAAATGTAAAGACACATCCCTAAAATTATAAACATCACGAGTAAAAGTGACAGATCTTAGATTAACGTCTAATCATGACAGATTCCAGTGCAATAAATCTGAGATTAACTCATTCATAACCTGTGCTAATTCTAGTCCCATCCAAAACCGTGTCAGAAGTTGGTATGTTGGGTTTATTTCTAACTGTAGTTGTCTGTAAACATCAGGTAGATAGTAGAAAGTGTTTTAAGGTGACAAACCTGCACACACCCCTGCAAATGGTTCCACTTCCAACCCAGTCCAAAGCAGGATTCAAACCAGTGACCAAGTCAGCATGAGAGTCCGGCAGGCTAAAAGGGAGATTGAAGGGCACATGCTCTGGCTGTAATCTAGTTACACACCACTCAGCTAATACCAGCTGGCCATCATTACATAAACATGAACCCCTGGTGTCAGAGGATGCTGTGACTCAGGCTGTCACCTGCTGTCAGAGACGGGACTCCTGCTTCCACTCTGTGGTATCTGTCAGTGCCTTTAATTCCTGTTGTCACCCAAACAGAGAAGGTTTTATTATTTGTTTGGAGGATGGTGAGAGGTGTCAGAGCAAACCGCAGGAGTTTATAGATGAAGTCTTTCTGGAGGCAGGCTTGTGTCACAGCCTGACAGAACATGAGAAGTAAGACTTAAATGCAGGGTCAGAGGTTGCTGGAGTTAGTTTGGTCTCTGCAGACGCTACCCACTGGCCTCTGGATAATCTCACACTCAGGGTGCAGGTTAACTGTGTTAAACAAAAGACTCGATGCATTCTAGTCCTGAGGATTAGTATGACCAGCTGGCAATGGCCCGAGAGATTTGAATTGTTTTTGTAAGTCACTGTGTCTTTTATTAATAACTGAATATGAGGAATTGAGTGTTTGAACTAGCGCGGATCAGAATGTTTCAACTAGTGTTAGTTTATGAAAGTGATAGTTTATGAAAATGTTTCCATCATTTCCTAACCCTCATGTCATTCCAAACCTGTATGACTTTTTGGCTTCTGAGAAACACAAAAGAAGATTTTTTGAAGCCCATTGACTTCTGTGTATGCTCACAAAACCAGTGAGACATCACGATATTTCTTAAAATATCTTCTTGTGTTTCACAAAAAAGTCATACAGGTTTGGAATGACATGAGGGTGAGTATAGTGGCATACATAACTACAGTTTTACAATTGGCCACCATATGGCGCTGTTGGAGCATCAAATGTTGTGTGCTAATAGCACAGACCTGCAGGGCTGCTTTCACCAGCTGTGATGCTCCTAAAACAGCCAGTGAGCTTTTAATGCCAGGCCAAAGAAACCCTGCTCATCACCCCACGGCCGTACTAAGAGATCACCATTGCTCACAGACACATCCTTAGCCCATCACAGTCTTCCTGCCCAGTTCTTTGAGGCTTCTTTGCTTAACCATAAGCTCCACCATACAATTAGTCTGTACAAGCTTCCATCACACAGTCCTGTGCTGCCACTGTTACAAAAGACCATGTGATTGGTCGCAGTCAAAGCCATCGTTTCCATGCAAGTTCCCACGGATACCACATGCGTTCAGAGCTGCTTAATGGCAGTTGTATTTCACAGAGAGTGAACCTGCTGCTCTTGTCTTTAGAAGGGAGAGGGATTTGGCTGACCGCTGTGTGGTCTCTCTCTCCAGCGCTCTGTGAAATTCATTTGTAATGCGGGTGAGAGCTTTAATGTGGAAGCTGAGGTTGGGAGGAGAGCTGTGTCTCTGAGGGATGAATCAGTTTGGATGTGTTGGGTTCTCTGCTCTCACTGCGGGTACTCTCATCTGATGCTGAAGACCCCCCGCCTGCTGAATGTGTGCTTCCTGTGGTGACAGGAAGCTGCAAAAGCACTTTAAGCCTCAGTATTTATATACTACTCTATAGGCCACTCTGTGAACACAAAAGGTGCTAGCAGAGTGTGCCAGCTGATTTTCTCACAATTCTGGGGAACAAGCTGTGCTACTTCTGTAGCTATTTTAATCCAGTTTCTGCTTCTGGAAAGTCCAAAAAGTTCCCACTGTACATTGTTTCTATTTGAATTAATTTTTCGAATGCTTTCCCTTTCCCAGCTAAATGTTTTATATTGTGACCTCGGATTGCACTCATGTTTGAAAGGTGCTACACAAATAAAATCATTATTAGGGATGTTTGTTGTTGCTCATACTTAGGATAAGAATTTGAACAATGTAAGGAATCTAATTCTTTAAAATATCCTGCACTGCCACTGTATGTTACTGTATGCCACTGTATGTTACTGTATGTTACTGTATGCCACTGTATGTTACTGTATGCCACTGTATGCCACTGTATGTTACTGTATGCCACTGTATGTTACTGTATGTTACTGTATGCCACTGTATGTTACTGTATGTTACTGTATGCCACTGTATGTTACTATATGCCACTGTATGTTACTGTATGCCACTGTATGTTACTGTATGCCACTGTATGCCACTGTATGTTACTGTATGCCACTGTATGTTACTGTATGTTACTGT
>JAZGTI010018597.1:0-11552 GCA_036877585.1 Botia kubotai
TTTCAGTGCAATTACATGAAGCAAACGACCGTCCAGTAACACTGTTAAAATCTGCTCTGTTCATCATGTGTTTGATCTGTGTCTCATACTCAATATCAACAGAGATACTGCTGTAATGTTTGTACTGCACAGAGGGCAGAACTGCTGTACCGTATATATACACCTGAAAGAACACAAAACAAAAACAAACATGAGTATTGTGACAAATGACTGTCAGGATTATATGATAATATGATATGCTGTTATATTCAGGTGATTATGAGGTTCAGGGATAATGTCAAATAGAGAGTGTCACATTGTTTAACAACAGTGTTAAATTCAGCGTAACACTGAACAGTCAATGCTGTTGTGGATATACTATGGATGTGCTTTTTGTTTGTTTTGCCAAATTGCTGTACCCAGATTTGGTCCAGTCTTTATTGTTGTATTTATCTGAATAATTGTTTAAACGCTTCATCACAAACCAATTTTTAATGTACATGATCATTTTTCTTTTGGATATCTGCTTCAAATCATCATCAAACACCTTCCATTTAGTCAGTGTTTAGGAGCAGCGATGCCGAGAGAAGGCAGGTCCAGCTGAATTTCCTGCTCTCTCTGAGTGCCTGCCAACAGACGTCCAGTGAAGTTTCACATGTCTTTGTGTTGTTTGTGCTGCTAGAGGGGATTGTGTGTGTGTGTATAAAGTCAGTGTTCTTTAATGAAGGGCAAGGTTCCTTCTCTCGTGTGAAACATGAGTTTGTTTGGACGTTCTTTGGGCTTCATTGATTGGTTGCACATAGTGAAAGTCTGACCTTTAGCAGATGTTTGAGGTCTTGTGTGATCCACACACTAGACAGCTTTCTCCTTGTTATGTTGACTGAGGGTACAAAACATTAAACCATTGAAACATCGTATTCAGTCATTCTGTCATCACAGGATTCAGAGCTGGTGATCTGTAATAAACATTAAGACCTAAACACAGCCTCCATTTTCTCAGGCAGATTTTGTGTTTAATGAATATGATCTAGCTGCTTATGGTTTACATTTGCACATACTGTATGAATAAATGAGTGAAATATATGTAGTGTATGTAATGTCGTTTCTAAACTACATGTTGCCAAGTGTGTCAGATGTTTAGAAGGCATAAATCTGACAGACTAAAAGAAACTCTGGAGTTTGTGAATCTCTTTGACTTGAATCTCCATGACAGCTCATGAGGGTCATCTGTTCATGACAGAGTGACACTGTTTGCTGTTGCGTTCAGCCATCACAAACAGTGCAAATTTCTTTATTCTGTTGTAAACAAGATGTCTCCTTCATTCCACAGTGAGCAGAAATCAGAGTGTGGTAAACAGACCGTTGAGTGACAGATGACTGAAGACTTGAGCTCTTGAGAAGAGTGTGTGAACTTCTGAGTGGTGCTGAACTCTGAAAACACATCCAGATAATCATGTCAATCCCTCTCTTCCTGCACCTCTTCATGCGAGCAGCTCTCTTATTAGTTATTAGGAATTAACAGCTGTCTTGAGGGTGGAAATAAGCTGTAATAATTGGGTTAAACCATGTGATATGAGCTGAATGTGTAATTAAAGAAAGGTTTTCAAATACACAAAGCATTTTGCCTCCACAATGCAGCCGGACAGCCACGTCCACAGAGCACAGATATTAACAGCTGTGAAATCTCATTAGCTGCATTCATGCTTGATGAATGAGGAATGAAAACTCACCTGTGGATTTCCTGTTACTCTCCCAGCATGTGATAACTGGGTGCTGATGTTTGCTGAGTCACGAGCGAGCAGCTCGCACTGGTGTGTTGCCACAGTGGCAAATGTCACATGTTTTTAGGGAGTTTGTGAGTTCAAACCTGTCCTGTGACCACAAATGAGTCTCTAAATGAAGGCCAAACTATGACTCGCTTGATGAATACAGCTAAAAATGATAACAGGTATAATCTTTTCGTATCATGTATAATTATTGATAACATTAAATAAACATTAAATAAGAAAGAGCAGCAGGTAAAAGGTGACAGTTATTCACAAACTTCATGTCTCTTTACATTCAGATGTATTTAAGTTATAATGAACATTTTTCCACCATTATTGATAAAGCTGTAGCGTCAGTAAATACAGATACTGTTTATCTCCCAGCCCTACAATCTCACCATCTGGATCATGGGTTCTGTGCTTGCAGTGAATGAGTCTGTCTGTGGATTCGTCTGTTTTCTCTTGGATTTTCTTTGTGCATGTCACAGATGAGCTGCCACATAACAGCCAAACAGTCTCAAAGTAGAAACAGCAGAGATGAGGATTTGCGTTTTCTCCGAGCTGTTCTTGCATCTCTGTTTCATAACCCAGAATTCATCACCACTCCTTTGCATTCTCTTTGTGGATCTTGTTTGCCAAGGAAGGCAGATAATCAAACAGACTCACTTATGACATGACATTTGGAAGTCTGGCAGCGTGAGTCGAGAGTCAGTATGCAGGATGTTGAGAATTTGATGGGAGTGTAGCTCCCTGAAGGCCGGCTTAATGGGATGGGAGCAGACAGGCTGGCCTGTAGCGGGATTTAGGAATGAACAGTGTACGCTCTGTTTTTCTCATGCTAGCTTCATCCTGGTTCAGCTGCAGAACTACAGGAAAGCACCAGATCTTTGTGCGGGAGTGTGCGTGTGTTTGCATGCAGGAAAACACTCTAGATACGTTCGCATACCCGCAATTTTTTTCCTGCAGGTGGTTGTTGGTACTGCTCCATGTCAAGCATGAAGGAAAAGAAAAATTGTGTGAAAATATGGTCTGAAAAATGGGCCTCTTTGTTCTGTGGGTAATAAGACATGTTTTGTGCTCTATTGTCAGTCTGTCCCCTGCGAGAGAGTTTCAGGAATGGGAAAATGGGAACATTTAGCAAGCCCTTAAGAATATCTGAGAGTGGGACTTGTGCTCCTAAATAAAACACACACACACTAAACCCACACCAAATCCACTAGGCAAGTAATGTACTGAAGAGAACGTCCAGCTCTTTGACATTCAGCGGTTATGTAATTCATTGTGAATGCCTAGTCATACACGGGTAACTATTATCTGAATTATCTAGCAAGAACAACAGAAAATGACAGACTAGCTACTACTGCGTTAAACCACAGTTTTTCTGCTGCAAAGAATCTCGCTCATATTTGATTGTGATGAGTGGTTTGTCTGTCTGTCACTGCCTTGACTGTTTTGTTTGGTGCTCTGCATTTATTGAAGGTTTTGATGGCTGTTTTTCTCTCATTTTCTCTCATGAGATTTGAGCATTAGGAAGAGCATGTAATATTCTGTAGTGCTGTCAAATCTCTCCACCAGAAACCCCTTGAATATCATGAGGTTGATTAGCTGTGTCACCATATATTGTTTTTGTTATTGAATATTATCTGATTGATTAGTTGGTGTAGCACCAGTTCTCAGTTTCTCCTGTCTCTAAACCCTTTCTGTGTCGTGACAGGCACGGCATCTTTTCACTCCTATTGCAGATGCTCTGTAGGATGCTCTTGCCCTTTGGAAGGCCTGTGAATTATTTCCTGGCTGTGTAGCAGTGGGAAGGGAAGAGGCATTTCTGTAGCCTCACACTGACATCCTGCCTGAGTGCCTCATCTGGAGCTTTGTTTGATTTTGCAGCAGTTAGTCCTCTGCTCCTCTGGGGGTCTGAAAGCGGGGTCTGCTCAGAGCACGTCAGAGCGTGAGCGACACGTTGAATAGCTGTGACCTCGTGCTGGAACACACAGTGCGGCGAGTACTGGGCTCTTGTGCTCGCATCCTTGAGGAAATGTCAGGACACTGCACTCGTCTGTGCTGTAGTGTGGCGGTCAGTGGTTTGTGTTCTGCCATCACAAACCTCATATATTTTGATGTATATAAAGGAAGCCCAAGACACGGTAAATGATGTTTTCTGACTTCCTGTGGGGGGGTTTCCTGTACATGTGCAGGACTGGTGGTAATTTAAGACTGCTATGGGGAGACATCCCAGAGTTCACATACAGAGGACGGAGGTCTGGCTGTAGATCTGGGCTTCCAGGGGCCCCTGTTCCTCCCACACTCTTCCTACCTCTTGTTTTGGCACTCCTGGCCCTCAGGGACTTCATCTATGCCTTTTGTTTTTTTCTTATGTTGTTTCTTGTGGTTTTTCTGGAAGTCTTTCCTGTCCAGATGTGCTGGTGGTTTGTAATCATGCACTGATAAAGGCTCATTTAAAACAGGGTCTGTGTCATTGAAACAGAGGATCAGGTCTTTAAACAGATCACATCACATGAACGCACACGGCAGTCTGCAGACTTCACCTGAGATGAACTCACAGTCACTGTCTCCAGTCTCACTGTTTGTTGTGTCAGCCCCAGTCTGCCCAGTCTGCCCAGTATGCCCATCTGATGCATATTGCACACAAAACTGGAGGACATTTGTTTTTAGAGTTCTGAGTGTCGGGTCCACAGTGTTCACCGGTCTGTTGAGACATCAGAGAGTGCTGGGATGATGATATGAGTGCTTCTGTGTATCAACTAATCATTGGATTTGAAGTGTTGGCATTGTTTAAAATCATTGTAGTAATAAAGAGTTCTGTTTGAGGCACTTAGTAGCAAGTTAACTAGGTATTCATGAACAGAATTATTCTAAATTCATTCCATTATCCATTTTCTCTTTATTTTTCATTTATTTTTATTTATTTTCATTATCTTAATACCAGACAAAGCTGGACTATCTACCTGGACTTCATATATACACCCCATGTGTGTCTGTAAGAGGCACAGCAACAGTCAACAGTACCAGTGAACAGCACTGGTGTGATGTGTAAATCATGAGATGGAGGGCTCGTCATAGGTTATACTAGCTTTAGTTCTGGAGGACTCATACCGGACTGGACCCAAACAATCTTCACCCATCGAGTCATTAGTGCTGACTCAAAACACTGAGCAGCTAAAGCCACTGTAATTAACTGAGTGAACCTCACGTGATCGGCCTGTGCAGCAGTCATGCTGTGGTTGAACAGATCGGACCCATCAGGAGTGTAGTTATATGACTGGAGTAGCTGTTGTTTATTAGAGAGAGAGAGAGAGTGAGCAGTGAGGAAGAGAGTGGAAGTGAAGTTTCCATTCCTCGGCGCAGTGGTTTGGCGGGAGTCCTGTGGCCAGACGTCTGTCTTCCATTAGAAGGCTGAAATATGCTGCTGTGTTGTGCTTTTGGCATCAGGACATGCACCTCATCTTCAGCATTTCAAAACTGCTCGGCTGATGTTTGCTTGTTTATTGAGTAACACGTCTGCAAGCAGTTGACACGGGTTTTCAGTGAGTGTTCTCTATGAAAAGTGAGTATTTTAAACGCTCTCCTGCATGGGGTTCTCCTGATGTTGCAAATGTACGCTGTTTTCAGTAGTTTCTATTCTGCTGTTGTCTTGGGACATTTTCTTTACTGTTGATCTGAGCATGCAGTAAGAAAAACATGAGACATTATAATTGATGAATAATCCTTATATTTATGTACACATTAAATCTTAGATAATTCACTGTATTATCCCCAAAACAAGGCATTACCACTTTTCCTAGTTTTTACTTTGAATTTAAGAACTAGAATTTAAAAAATAATTCTCAGTCCCACAGTGATACAGTGATATTAGATTAGGTCTGATGATCTGGTATGTCATATACTCTGGTTTCAATAAGTATTCCCAGTTTGTGCTTAATGTCATTAGCTTGAATGATTAACAGATGCAGGCGTCTACAGCTTCTGCTTTGAACAGCTGAAATCAGCCCCTCAGATTGAGAGTGTCTTCAGAAACTTCTTAAGAAACGCAGTGGCCTCTCAACAGGAAACACACACAGTGCCAGTAATGATTGTGAAAAATGAACATCTGTTTCCATGGTGTCAGGCCCACGCTGTAATCAGCTGAAATAGTTTGATGGGGTGTGTGTTTCAGGGCTCACCTGACCTGCTCGACAGGCACATGTGTGTGTCATGAAGTTGTGCTGGCTGTAGTTTTGAGATCAGATTACGATTGTTCATCCAGTGGACACGTTACTGAACACGTCCTGTTTTCTGTGGTAACAGGAACATCCTACAGCAGTAAAAGTGAGAGCAGAGAGAAGGAAAACAGCGAGACTGTGAAACTGTGTACACAGTTCATGTACACAGTTTGTTCAGATTTATATGGTAACTGCAGGATTTGTCATTTCAGCACAGCTGAAAGACATGAAGAGCATAATAAATCTAAACTCTGTTTCAGAACGGCCCTCCTTCCAGTATAATATACATAAGGAGTTTGCAGTAATATCATATTAATTGAACTTTTTATAAACGGGTATTGAATTAAATGTTTTTGTAATCATCATTCCATCATCTTGGCTGATATTGTGGTGATGATTGAATAGGACTATTCAGAGGATATACATGATGCTGCTGTACAGTGTGGACAGATTAAATATTAGAAGGAAGCACGATGTTGTCTGTGATGCTTCAGAATGCTGTCTGTGGAGTCAGCTCAGTAGTGTGGATCGGGGCTGTGTAGTTACTCATGTCTCTTTCTGTCTCTCAGCTGTGGGCTGTGCTGGTTCATGTGAACAGTGGTAGGTTGGGTTGGTGCAGACTGTGGTGGAGGTGAGAAGTGATGGTGCACAGGCTGTCTCGCTGCTCTCTTATTGAGGATTCTCATTCTGGCTGCTGTGAAGTGATGTGAGTCAGTGATGCGCTGCGCTGCTGTGAAGAACACCATTAATGCTGCACTGCTCAAACACATGTGCTGTGCACTGATGGCTGTCTCACTTCTCCTGTTACTGTCTCTCTGATAGAGAATGATGCCACAGAGGACGCTGTTACATTAGCGTTATTACAAACCAAAACAAAGCGCCTCGGTGTCAACAAACCAGTGTTAGGTCACTCTTCATTACTCTCTGCTAGTTGAGTGCTTGGATAACTGTTTGAATATTATGAAGGAATGCAGCTGACCTGATTTTCCTGCTGTCAGATAGGGACCGCGCCTGCAAAAGCCACAGCTGATAGTATTTCCCAACGGCACTCCAGGATCTTACATGTCAAAACATTGTGAATTAAAGTCAGGGTGATGTGACTGTATACACTATATGACAGTACAACTGTGTCTGTGAAGGTTTTGCAAAGAATTGCACTAGAACTGCAGTCTTACAACAGTGTTAAATGCCACTCAGAATGATGATGTGCAGTATGACAGAAATCATCTCATGAGTGACTGAATGATTGAAGAAACATCACACAGAATCATGGTCATGCTGTAAACACAGACTCTTAATGTACAGTAACTTACCGTACATTATGGATGCGCTTGTATTTTCAGACAGCAGCACGTCAGCTACATACATTCAAAACTAAATTGTCCTCGGCACATCTAAACTTTCCCACAGAATGCCGATGTTTGTTCAGGGTTTTGCATGCAGTTGACCGAGCCATGGAAGGAAACCTTATCTCAAGATTAACTTCAAAGATGTTTCCTCCCCTCTGTAATCCAGCTCCAGTCTGGCTTCACTGGTCTTATTGAAGTGTCCAGTTAATCAGGTAATGGGAAACAGATCCAGTGCTGTGTTACTCCTTGAGTGCAAGGCCATGAATCAACCCCTTGTGCTTGTTTGCCCCTCATGTAACTCATAACTCCTTCAGTGCTCCTGAAGCCACACCTTCATTGTTCTCACAACACCTTGTGCTTGTTTGCCCCTCATGTAACTCATAACTCCTTCAGTGCTCCTGAAGCTACACCTTCATTGTTCTCACAACACCTTGTGCTTGTTTGCCCCTCATGTAACTCATAACTCCTTCAGTGCTCCTGAAGCTACACCTTCATTGTTCTCACAACCCCTTGTGCTTGTTTGCCCCTCATGTAACTCATAACTCCTTCAGTGCTCCTGAAGCTACACCTTCATTGTTCTCACAACCCCTTGTGCTTGTTTGCCCCTCATGTAACTCATAACTCCTTCAGTGCTCCTGAAGCTACACCTTCATTGTTCTCACAACACCTTGTGCTTGTTTGCCCCTCATGTAACTCATAACTCCTTCAGTGCTCCTGAAGCCACACCTTCATTGTTCTCACAACACCTTGTGTGACGTTGCTTCCGTCCGCTGTACTTTAATATGAATTATTGATCACAGGCTATGAGATGGAGCTATAGACTGTAGTGAATTAATGCTGAGATTCAAGCATCTGCTACTGTAGCCAGAGTGCTGTTTTATGACCTTGTGTTTAGGCAAACATCTCTGCTCCTGCTGTGTCGCCCTCATATTTTATAGGTGTCACACTCAGCAGATGTTCAGATAAACAGCGGAGGAGAGAGAGAGAGTTTGATGGTTCCCTGTAAATTACAAACTCAGTTTAGACCCACTTTATAAATCTGTAGAGGACTCTTGACGAGGGAGGATGAGGTTGTGCAACATCTGAAAGCACCAGTGTGTGTGTGTGTGTGTGTGTGTGTGTGTGTGTGAACCTCTGACAGATTAGACACAGCCCCACATTGAGCCCCAAACACAGAGGTTATAATGAGTAGTGTGGTCAGGTGCTAGTCATGCCTTCTTTAAAGTACTTCTTTAATGGCACCAGCAATGCTAAAGAACACTAGATTCACTTCATTATAAATGATGTTACATTGTACCTGACATACAGATTCACAGCTGCTCTGTCAGTAAAGCGCTATGTAAATAAATCATTATTCTGGCTGCTGTTTGTTTGTGCAGGACTAGCTGTCTGTACTCTGCTGCTGTTGACCCGCCACACATATGACATCATACAGGCTCATCATGAGCTGGTTTTACAGTGGAGTAAATGTAACGTAATGCTGATGCATTCTGGGTAGCAGGAGTGATGTCAGCTGTCATTCACAGACTGTGTAGGGGCCGTCTTTCAGTTCAGCCTGATGAGGTGGAGGTGAGCATCAAGCCATTATAATAATGCAATAATGAGATGAACCTGGAGCCGTTGCATGCTCCATTATTAATGAACAGCTTCATCTCACTGAGCGTGCTCAACCGATCACTTTCTGACATCACGGCCAGCTATTAGCTCTGAATTGATAAAGCACAAGCCCGTTTGCTCACACTGCTTTAGTATTCCACCCTTCTGTCAGTGTTCCTTGTGCTTCTGCTGGCTCTCAGTCAATGCTGTTGTAACAATACACCCGTCTCTAGTGACTGGAGCTGCTGGCGTTCAGCTAATTAACACAACCTGTAGTGCAGCCCACGAAACTGGTTGTGCTCGACTCTAAGACAGGTTGTTCATGGTTCCTCAGCCATAACACAGGAATCTGTTTTCCCAAGCTAGAAAGAGGAGGAGGACGAGAAGATGGTGCTCTTTCGTTCTTTTTCATGAGGTGCTGTCTGCAGGGTGAGACAGCAGCAGCTAGGAGGCTGTGCGGGGAAACAGGACAGCCACTCCCTCCACTTGTACCAGTCTGTTCCCTGATGAAGCGCCGCAGTCAGGGAGATCATCCGTCTTCAGCCCTGGACACTGGAAGACGTCTGAGAAACAGACATGAGAAGCAGAGGCCTTTGTACCTAATTTGTACAGTTTTTTTATTCAAGCGTTTTACTTTTCTACATGTTTATTAGGGTACAGGTACAGTGCTGTTGATGTTGTTGATGTACAGGGCTTGTCCTCAGTGTGAAGATCCAGAAGTTCCTACAAGACTTTCAGAGGACCAATCACAGACATCTCATCATGCTCTCACACCTGACTGAACAGGCCGAGCTCTCTCTCTCTCTCTCTCTCTCAGAGCTGTTTGAAGAGATGTGACTGGTCAAATCACCAAGCTGCATGTGATGTGGAGGTGACTGTCACTGAGGAGAGACTGTCATAAACCGGCACCACTGCAGTCTCCGCCAGGCTGTGATTAATCATCTGAATCATCTTAAATCACAGCCTAGAAGCAACCTACCTGTAAAACAAATGAGACTCTATCCTGGCCTGCAACCTTGTTTTGAATGCATGTGTTCTTAAGATGTATTCAGATGATCTCCTCTCTTTCACACATGTCTCCTCACAGTCTCACACTGTGTTCTGACATGTTTCCATCAGGAGGGAACACACATGCTTTAGTATGGTGTGCAGGATGAAGAGACATGTATAAATGACTGACGTATGTTCCCTGAATAGATAATAACACTATTACATTTCAACAGTGTAAACAGACACCTGCACGTACAGTTTTTCTCTTGAGTTCTCTGACTGAGGTGAGGAAGAGACATAAAGTTTGACTTTAAGACAAACCTGTTCAGGGCCTTAACATAGGAACTTCAGAGGCCAGGAGAATCCAGAACCTGTTCTCTCTGTGTAAACAAGGTTATGTCACACAAGTCTCTCACCAAACTGAATAATGTAAGAATACGTTCTGTCATCCTTATTTGATTGTTTATTGTTTTTTTACAGTACATACAATTGTGATTGTAAATTGTAATCAACATGCAAAATAACAAAATTATGACCAATACCTGTTTTGTTTTTTATCAGATTGGCTTGTTTTTGTGTGACGCGTGCCAAATGTGTTAATAAATTCCAGTGTTTCATGTTGTGGTGATGACGTGGTATACTGACATTGTGGTATACTGACATTGTGGTGATGTTCATGTGCTGTTTATTCAAATGACCCTTTATTAAACTCAGCAAAATACTCAGATTAGCATGGAAGAGATGTGATGTGTTTACTCCTCTGTCACATTGGACCAGTGTTAATATTCCTCATGTATTTTGTGCCTATTCTCAAAATGGATCTTAGTTTGTATGTTTCTTACTGTTTACTGTCATTCACTCATGTCACTCAGATGATGGAATATGAGCTGTGAATACAGTGAGCTGTGAATACAGTGAGTTGTGAACAGTTTTGATGTGGTGTACAGTAGCTCAGTGAAGAGTAACAGAGGTGTGTCTGCAGGGGTTGTGTTAAAGGCTGGGGTCATCAGCATTCAATCCAGAGCCCTGCTGCTGGGCTGCTAAATGATGATTAGTGAATGATGGTGATCACTCCAGTCTTAGCTAGATAACAGCAGCACTCACTGCCTCTCAGCAAACACTGCTGAGATGTTTCTGTGCCCCAGTAACCGGACCTAATATCATATTTATTGTTGTTTCATTGTGTGCTTGCAGTCTGAAATAAATATGATGGAAGTTTGATCTGAAATAGTGTGTTTTGGCAGTACTGAAGTTAGTTTAGAGAATTGTGTCTGATTGGTTGATGAAAATGGTTACACACCTGTGAATGAGTGTACAGGAAAAGTCCATGAATCATGTGAATCAGTACACATGAGCCCAGCCTGTGCACTGCTCCAGCTCGCTTGACTGCATGCCAGTGGAGTGTTTGTATGTTGCCTCCTCATGTGTACATTTACATTACATTTAGTCATTTAGCTGACGCTTTTATCCAAAGTGACTTACAAATGAGGACAAGGAAGCAATTTCAACAACAATAAGAGGCAACAATGAATAAGTGCTATAGACAGGTCTCAGGTATTTCAGCAGTGTCATGGCTGAACAGTGATATCATACTGAAACTGTTTTAGATGCCATTATGAGCGTTACGAATGTAATCATAGCTAATTATCTGC
>JAZGTI010018598.1:0-11551 GCA_036877585.1 Botia kubotai
CCCTATTATACCTATAAGTGCTCTATCATCTTATACTGTCTCTGTAGCAAGTCAATCAAAGTGATCATGTTTGTCATTGTTTTACATGTGAAAATAGGGGCAGAACAGGTGCGTTTGTGAATATTACATGAATTCTGGTCATTAAAAATAAACCCCTAAGTCTTGTCATACCCTCACCCTGAGAAATTAATGAGCAATCACATAGTTTCAAGTCCGTTATTGAAACAGCTTGTAGGATTGTTTGTCTACTCACAGTCTGACAAGTGGAAACCTGAAGTTGTGAGGTTAATGCCTTAATCATTAAGAAATCCAGATGTGCAAAGAGCTGAATAAATTAGTGCCACTCCAGGTTGTTTTTTCAAAGTATCAATATGGTAAGCATCTGCTTTTCATTGCAGTGAATGTTATTAAGGGGCAAAAATAAAAAACACCTTATGCAAAAATATTGACTCACAATTACTGACACCTGTAATCTACCCATACCCATTAGCTCACTTACTGGATGAGCTGGATGTTCTCCTATCATCCCTCCCTGATGATGACACTCCTCTACTGCTGCTTGGAGACTTGGATCCATGTTGAAAAACCTCAAGCTACTGACTTCCACACTCTGCTTGCCTCTGTTGACCTCAACAGAGTGCCAACTTTAGCTACTCATAAATCCGGTAACCAGCTTGACCTCATTTACACAAGACACTGCTCTGCTAATGAAACACTGGTCACTCTACTACACACATCAGATCATTTCCTTCTCACTCTCAACATCCAAATCACTCCCGAACCACCACACACCCCACCACAGGTCATCTTTCACAGAAACCTACGCTCACTAGACTATCCGCTATGGTTTCATCTGCACTCCCTCCATCTAACTAACTCTCCTCACTTGATACTAATAGCGCTACTAACACACTCTGCTCCACTCTAGCATCATGTCTAGACAGAGTATGTTCGCTATCGTCAAGGCCAGCCCACGGCACTCCTTCTGCGCCCTGGCTGTCTGATGTACTCCGTGAGCATCGCTCTAAACTCAGGGATGTGGACAGAATGTGGCGCAAGACAAAAAATATTGCACACCTCATGTCTTACCAGTCTCTTCTGTCTTCCTTCTCACTACTGCTAAAAATACATATTTTCATTACAAAATTAACAATGCTTCTAACTCTTGCATGCCCTTTATAACATTATCTTTCATCCTCTGTCCTCCTCTGTTTCCCCACTACATTTAAGCAGGCTAGGGTAACCCCACTGCTGAAGAAACCCAACCTAGATCCAGCACTACTCGAAAACTACAGACCGGTACCCCTGCTTCCAAGATTCTGGAAAAGGTGTGTTCAATCAAGTCTCTGTCTTTCTCACTCAGAACAACCTCATGAATAACAACCAATCCGGCTTCAAGAAAGGTCATTCGACCGAGACTGCACTGCCCTTGGTCATTCCTGCTGACTACGCTCAAATCACTGGGCGTCACAGGTACTGCACTCCTGGTTTAAATCTTTCCTTTCTGACAGGTTGTTGAGGGTGTCTTGGAGGGGAGAGGTGTCCAACCTGCAACACCTAGACACTGGGGTGCCCCAGGGCTCAGTTCTTGGACCACTTCTCTTCTCCATCTACATGGCGTCTCTAGAATCTGCCATTCAGAAACATGGCTTTTCCTATGCTATGCTGATGACACCCAGCTCTACCTCTCTTTCCACCCTAATGATCCCACAGTACCGACTCACATCTAAGCCTGCCTGATGGACATATCGTGTTGGATGAAGGACCATCACCTTCAACTCAACCTTGCTAAAACAGAAATGCTTGCGGTTTCAGCCAACCTTTCTTTTCATCATAATTTCTCAATCCAGATTGATGGGGCAACCATTACTCCATCCAAGACGGTCAAAAGCCTTTGAGTAATGATTGACGATCAACCAAGCTTCTCTGACCACATCTCTAGAACCGCTCGTTCCTGCAGATTCGCTCTCTACAACACCAGAAAGGTCAGACCATTCCTATTGGAACATGCAGCATAACTCCTTGTTCAAGCTCTTGTTCTCTCCAGACTGGACTACTGCAATGCTCTCCTCGAAGGGCCTCTGGCTAGTACTATCAAACCCCTGCAGTTGATCAAGAACGCAGCAGCTAGAGTGGTCAAGGCTCTGATGTTTGCATTCAAAGTGACTACTGGATTCGCACCTCCTTACCTGCTCTCATTTCTTCGCATTTATGTGCCCTCCAGAAACTTGCGTTCAGCTAATGAACGTCGCCTTGTGGTTCCATCCCAAAGAGGGAAGAAATCACTTTCCCGGACTCTAACTTTCACACTGCCCGGTTGGTGGAATGAACTACATAACTCTGTCAGAATGGCTGAGTCATTATCCGTTTTCAAAACTAATACACTGTTACTGCTTCTTTTTTCTTTTTTCTACTTCTTCTTTTATTCTTTTCTTACACTGTGTTGGAATATCTGAGACCTGTTTATAGCACTTATTCATTCTTATAGTTGTTGAAATTGCTTCCTTGTCCTCATTTGTAAGTCGCTTTGGATAAAAGCGTCTGCTAAATGACTAAATGTAAATGTACCCCTGTAGCGCCTGAAATAATTGTGCAACAGAGGTGCTGAGCTGTGTTTATACATGCTGAGCCGCTTTTAAACAGTGTGTTCTCTCATGACCGTAATTCTTTTAATTATAGCACTGCGTCAATGAACTATGTTTAGCCATTTTTGTGTTGAAGAACTAAGCTTTGGGTGTGAATGCCATTAAGCATTCAGATGAGGATTGACAACCACATTTAGCTGCAGTGTATATCTCACCTTCCAGGGGTACAGCAGGTGCAGTGAGGGCCAACATGCTGCACACATCAGCCACACAAAGTCTATGGATTGTGTGAAATTTTAAGGAAAATGCAGGAGTATGTTAAAGTGACACGCCATCAACCGACTAAACAGTAAAAAAAAAGAAAGTAAAAGTAATGCATCCTAATGTCGACATTTAATAAGCTGTGAGATGTTCAGTGAGGTTGGTCCAATTGACCAGGACCAGCTCAGATCAACATAATGCTGTGTAAGCCCCTAAAATGTCAACTGCATTGTGTAAAGGCAAATGATTGGGTGGCCCTGTGCCAGCTATTTTGAAGTAGCAATTGGGATTAAATTGAGAATATAAGATTTATGCATTGCCGTAGTTTGTCAGGTGTAAGTGCTTAAAGGGATACTTACAGAATGAGTCATTATGAAGAACACGGTCAGACCTTGTTGTTAAAATGGAGGTGCCAGTACTCATCACATTCCTCTTGTCTGGACTGCTTCATTTTCTGTGAGCTTTTGGAAATGTTTAGATTACCTTGAGCATGGATTAATGTTTCAATAAAGAACTCACCATACGCCACAGTTTTATGTCTGTCACTAATGGCTTTTAGAGGCCAGGTTAATGTTGAGGAAGGACGACATATTGAAGAAGATGGCAGCCCTTATCTCAGCTATCAGAAATATCTTGTCGTCAGCCATTCATTGCTCTCAGGAAAAATAAACCAAAATATCTCTAGAGTGACTGAATGTGAGGAGATAACAGCAGGCTGCTGGGATCTGTCCCCGCGCTCACACGCTTTCTGTCCATCTCTTCCTCCCTCCCTTTTCTCTTGTCATTTTATTAGAAGAACACAGAATGCAAAGTCACTTGTTATCTGAGAGTCTTGGGAATGGAGCTCTGTGGAGAGATTTCACTCAGCACACTAATGAAAGCAGCACAATTAGTGTGCGTTCATTCCCAACATACTTTAACCGCCAGCTCTAGTTCCCGACATGCTTTGAATATGATCTGTTCTTTGCTCTTATCAATAAAACCTTCTATTAATCATTATTTTCTTTCATGCACCAGCCAGCAGAATCTGACAATGTAACTCTGATTTCACAAAAATAAAAATCACAATAGATTTTCATGTAACTTTTTATTTTGCACTTACAATGTCTGCACTAAAGCAAATTGTTTAAAATTTGATCAAGTATAAAACATCTTTCTCTCTGATTGTAATCACAATGCATTTGTACAATTTATCAATCAGACATTTTCAACAAGCTGCAAAACGTTAAAAAAATATATTAAATCAAACCATTACCATTTTTTTTAAACATTATTGTCTGCCAAATGCATTAATGTAAACATATTTATATGTGTCTTTTTATTTACACATGTGGCATGATACAGAGTGGTGCGCGTCATGAATGACTTAAAACCCAAAGTGTTTTAAACTGATGTTCGTTCACTCGTGTGGTTATATTAGCTATATTACAACAGCTTCAAATTTGGCTCATCAGATTTTAGAATCAGAACTATGCATGTTATAATTAGTTTTATTCTTTTGAGAGTTTCATTTTTAAATGTTATAATATGTGAATCTGTTTTTTTATTTCAGTTTGTTTATATTAATTTATAAATAATTTTTGTGTCCTTTAATATAACCAAAAGATGGCATATCTTTTAATTGTAAAGTATGTAATTTATTAAATTAAATTACCAGTACCTACATGATTGTCTAATATATAAACTTTTTAAAAATACATTGACTATTTTTTAGCTATTTTTAGTTTAATCATTGTATATTATTTAATTGTAAACATTTGGTTTCAGTTTGCAACAATACAAAATTGTGAGAAGTGCCATATAAACAAACAGGATTGAATTAAAATGGCTCATAACATGCTGTGAGATTTTGATGATTCCAACCTGCCTGTATAAGTTTCTGCAATTAAGGTTCAGAACTAAGGCAGGTTTTCTTTACAGCCTATGACTCTGTGTTAGTGCTGAAACTGACAGGTAAAGATTTAGATGCCACGCCCATTCACTTGAAACTCTGGAAGCATCTGGCACATGAGTGGGTGTTGACAGCTGATGGAAATCAGTGGCAATCTAGCATCTCTCAGGGGGAATGTGCTAGTGACTCACATAGGTGTCCAAAATCAGCTCAATAAAGTGCCATAGGTCACGGTGAAGGTCTTTGATCAGTCTCGGCTCTCCTCATGCAACAAAGACACATCTTGTAGCTCTTTTAGGTTGGTTTTAGTGACTTCTGTCCCCTGGCTAAGTTTCTTTTCTCACTGGTCTGCCCCCACCACTGGAATCACTTACAAAGAGAAAGCTGGATAGTGGAAAGCCACCAGGGGAAGCGGGTTGAAAGAGAAAGCTTTTGAATGACTTGGTCCCCAGTGAGGAGATAAATGCATGCATTCACCTAACAGGTGCATGGGCTGGCCTTCAAACAAAACTCCAATAGCACATGCAGGCGATGAGAGAAATGTGAAAATGTGAAGATGTGAGATATATATACAGTATATATATATATACTTTATAATGCACATAATCAAGGCTAATCTTGGTTGTGAGGTATTGATATTTTGTATAAAGCAGTCTGTACAGCAACAGAAATACACGGTAAAATATACACAATTCCCACCATAATAATTTCTGTGTCATGGCTTGCTGTTATGAGAAATGCGCTTCAATGTAAAACCATGCCTATCTATAGCCAGGTCAAGGCCATGAAACGTAGTGTTGTGCTCCACATAATCTTTAAAAGGCACCTGCAAAATATGTCATCAAATTCTAAAGTCTAAAGGAAGGCTGGCAGGCATGAGAGAAGCGTGGCACTGCAACACAGCATCTGGTTCCCTGTCTCAGGGACCTGGGTTGCATATGTTATATGGTTTGACGATATGGGGAGCGTTTATTACATTACATTTACATTTTACATTTAGTCACGCTTTTATCCAAAGTGACCTACAAATGAGGACAAGGAAGCAATTTCAACAACTATAAGAGCAACAATGAACAATGAAAAGTGCTATAAACAGGTCTCAGGTATTTCAACAGTGGAAGAAGCCTTTTTTTTTTTTACTAAAAGAAGTAGAAGTAGAGATAGTGGCGGTGTGTTAGTTGATTAGCTAAGGAAGTGAAGACAAAATAGTTGAGTTTTTAGTCGTTTCTTGAAAACAGCTAGTGACTCAGCCGTTCTGATAGAGTTATGTAGTTCATTCCACCAACCGTGCAGAGTGAAAGTAAGAGTCCAGGAAAGTGATTTCTTCCCTCTTTGGGATGAAACCACAAGACAACGTTCATTAGCTGAACGCAAGTTTCAGAGGGCACATAAAGAGGGCACATAAATGCGAAGAAATGAGAGCAGGTAAGGAGGTGCGAATCCAGTAGTCACTTTGAAAGCAAACATCAGAGCCTTATACCCACTATGCCACACTGAGGGAAGGGAATGCTTTGAAACATTGGCACCAAGAATAACAGGAGCACACAAAGAGATTGTCAAACCAGGAGGACCAGGAGGAGTGCCTGGTGGTTGAATTTAAGTTTAAGCTGTAAAATCTAATAAATGTGTGCGAAGAAGACCAGCCTACTGCAGCACAAACATCACTCAGAGGTGCACAGGGCTTGAGTAAAGATTAAATGGACTACAGTAAGATCCTATAAAGGGACCAGCAAGGCAGAAAGACAGAAAGGCCTCAGCCATCTGGAACATGCAGAAAACAAGACGCCAAGGAATGTCTTCCAGTAGGTGCACCATCAACAGGTTCATGGCTAGTGGAAACAGTGGCCACATAAAGCTTGAGGATAGGAGGAGCTAATCCCACAGAAAGACAGTCTTGAAGGAACTCCAGCACTCAACTAATATTGCAGTGAACTGGGTCAACATAGTGTTGCTAACACCATGACATGAAGAGCTGTCACTTCAGGGCATACATTTTCCTAGCAGAAGGAGCTTTGGAACTCAGAACTGTCTCTGCTCCCTCAGTTGAGATACCAGAATCAAGGGCCAGACCCATAGTTTTCAAAAAAGGGGGTAAAAGATCAGTTACGTCTGTACCATGGTAGTAAGCCCCAAAGAAGGTGTGAATGAGGGGGATGTGATTGCAGGCCTCCATGGTGATTTATATATCAGAGCACTGTGGTGTTGTCTGTGCAGACGAGAATGTGTTGCCCCTTGAGAAAATGCTTCAATGATAGAAGTACCACCCACATTTCCAGGCAATTTAAGTGCCAGGACTGATAACCATTTGTCATAAAAATCTATTATGCTGCTAGAGTGGGACCCAAGGTAAGTAACCAGGGAAAGGTAGAAAGGCTACAAATCCCTCAGCAAGTAACCCTTATCTTCCTTAAGGGATGGTTTTAGGGATGAAAATCCACACTCTACCTTTGCATAAGGCCAGGATTCTGAGGTACACCCCTATAATAAGCATATACACATATAAGACATATAGGATGTTTTATGTTTAATCATTTCAAAAAGCCTTGAACTTTACACATTAGTTACTTGAGAACTGTGAACTGTGCATCTGAAATCATCCCGTGTTTGGCTTGCAAATAATAGTGTGTTTAAGTAAAGAGTTTTGTGCGTAAGTAAAGACTGTGTGTACTATGCGCAGAAGGAGTCGGAGGGGGCTTAGAAACCATGATGCCTGGGCTAGCAGTCTGTGCAACACTAATGGATTAGCACCTTGACCCAGCATGTCTCTGATGTAATGAGCTTTAAATAGGTCACCTCTGAGTTTGACTCTAGTGTAATGAGGAAGGGTGAGAAGCTAAGCGTTACAGATGGAAGATGGACGATTGGCCCTTGACCTGCATGTGTGAATCGTCCTGAGCTATAAAGGGGAACAAACATTCCCTGCATTCTTCCCCCAGCTTCTCTGTGGCCTCCGCCCTCCACACATCTTTAACCAGCTGAGGGGCTACAGTAAACTTTGCTTTCCTTTTAGCTGGAAAAACCTTATTTGCAGGTGTTCCTTTCAACTTTCTGGTCTTTGTTGTTCATGCAATGAATTACGCTAACTCATAGGGTATCAACTGTCCCAGTGAACAAGAAACATTTTCAGAGCCTTGGCTAACATTGAGATAACTTTTAGACAAAAATCATTCTTGCAAGTAACGTAAGTAGAATTAATATGTCATATATACAGTCATGGCCAAAAATATCGGCACACTTGCAATTCTCTCAGAAAATTGTTGCAGGTGCAAATGTTTTGGTACTCACATGTTTGTTTTTGTTTGCATTGGAACAACACAAAAAACAGAGAAGTCAAATCTGATACAAATCCACACAAAACCCAGAAAATGCACTTGACAAAATTATTACCCTTAACTTAATATTTGGTAGCACCCCCTTTGGAAAAATAACTGAAATCAATCGATTTCTGTAACGATGAAGGAGTTTCTTACACCTCTCTACTGGAATTTTGGACCACTCTTCTTTTGCAAACTTCTCCAGGTCATTCAGATTTGAAGGATGCCTTCTCCCAACTGCTGTTTTGAGATCTCTCCACAGGTGAGTCTCCAGAGATTCAGATCTGGACTCATTGCTGGCCATTTCAGAACTTTCCAGCGCTTTGTTTGTAACCATTTCTGAAGCAGCAAAGCAACCTCAAAAAATCTTTAAAACCTCCACCAGGTTTGACTGTAGGGATTGTGTTGTTTTCTTTGAAGGCCTTATTTCTTTTTCTATAAACAGTGCCATGATGCACTTTACCAAAAAGCTCTACTTTTGCCTCATCTGTCCAAAGTACTTTCTCCCAGAAGGATTGTGGTTTCTCACATAAGTTTTGGCAAACTCTAGTTTTGCTTTTTTATGCCTTTGTGTCAGCAGTGGTGTCCTCCTGGGTCTCCTACCATAGCATCCCTTTTCATTCAGATGGCTTGAATTTGTTGGGAAGTTAATCTGGTTTCTTTACCCACCAAGGTTAGCTACAGTGCCATGGGCTGTAAACCTCTTGATGATATTGCGCACAGTGGACACAGGAATGTTAAGATCTCTGGAGATGGACTTGTAGCCTTGAGATTGTCCATGTTTCCCAGAATTTTTTTCTCTCAAATTTACAGACCTCTTTACACTTCTTTTTTTCTCCATGCACAGTGTGAAACAACACAAAGGTTGAGTCAACTTTTCTCCATTTTAACTGGTTGGAAGTGTGATTACTATATTGCCCACACCTGTTACTTGCCACAGGTGTGTCTAAATACAAATTACAGAAGCATCACATTCTTGTAAAGCAATTTGAAGTTACAGTTTTGACAAGGTGCCAATATTTTTGTCCAGTCCATGTATGGGTTCTGTGTGAAATTTTAATAAGTTTGACTTTTCTTCTCTGTTTTTTTTGTGTTTTTCTAGTGCAAACATAAACAATAAGCATGTGAATACCAAAACATTTGCAATTGGAACAATTTTCTAAGAAAAGTGTTGCATTTTCTGACAGAATTGCAAGGGAACCGATATTTTTGGCCATGACTGTATATAAAAAAAATGTATTCTTGTTAGTGGAACGTTTTAAAAAAATGTTACAGAATTAAAAAATTTTCTTATAACCAAGCAATAAGGATAATACAATGTCTAAAAAACTGGAGGTTTTGAACTTTTTCAAGGCACATTCAAATATCATATCTGTTACTTAATGACAAAGAAAAACAGACATAGACCCCACAAAACAAACAAACAAATATATAGCTGCAAGCAGCAATGATGGCCCAAGCACTACATCATAATCACCATCTGATGCTTCTCAGAAAACAATGCAAAGTTGTCACATGCATTTATTCCGAAAATAATTGAGGAATATTTTATAATCTGTTCTTTCTGCTGCCAGTTACTGGCGCTATGATTGTGACTCACAATAGCCACATTATTGTGATCAGTCCACAACACCAAACACAATTCCCAAGTTTGATGTACATCACTCAATGCATGCAGAAGATATGAGACACTTGCTGTTCCTTTTTTGCCATTAATTGATCGCCTCACCGGCGTTCAAGATATCAACATTTGTTCACAATTTAGCATCTTTAATGTCTCTCCTTTATTCTGACCAAGTTTGAGGTGACTATTATTATTATTAGGGTCCAAGCATTGAACATGCATAGGATATTATTTTTATATTGCTTTTCAAGGTTTTCAGGGACTTTGGATCCCTTAACATCCTTAGAAAGTCTTTCATTTGGCACACGTCAGCCATAAGGGCCAGGCAATGGCTTGCACATGGGTAGGACAGGGGGGCTCGCTAGCACCCCCTGGCATAGGGCACAAAAAGATCTTACCTACATGCATACACGCACCAGTACGAAACGTTGTACAAACCGAACAACTTTCGCACTGACACCCCTTAGCTCCATCCAACAAAAAGTCTGCCATGTTGGATTTTCTAAAAAACGCATGCTGTTAACTTTTATGTAATTGTCAACAAATGTGGTGAACATCATGCCAAAACATATTCAATTCAATTTTATTTATATAGCGCTTTTTACAATGTTACATTGCTTCAAAGCAGCTTTACATAAAAAACAAAGAATAATAATAAAACACAAAACAAATGTCAGACATGTTAATGGTATTATTGCAAATAATATGTGTGCGATAAGACTAATACTATAGTAAGCCTATAGTGATGTGACGAGTCTCACCGGGTCTATCAGCGTCGCTCTGGTAACCAACGCGCTGCACCTGCCCCAGCTCATCACCGGCGGACCGGTCACAGCTGCACCGCATCACCCGAAGTCTGGAGGTGATGTTGGCCGTAATAACATTGTTTTTCCCATTATATTGCAGAGAGCAGCGAGTGGGCGGACTTCCTGGTCGACGGGAAGCCCATGTGAGCGCTGCTGGATTCGGGCAGCGCGGTCACGCTGCTCCAGGCCCGACTCTACCCGCCGCAGCCGAGCCCCAAAAGCTTCCTGCCCATCACATGCGTCCATGGGGACACACAACGGGCCCCAGCCCGGCAGGTAACTATCGCTGCCACCCATGGCACCTGGCTGGTTGAGGCGGGGATGCTGCAGGACCTGCCCGTCCCGGTACTGCTGGGACGGGACTGGCCGGGGTTCGACCACTTGCTCGTCGCCATCACCCAGCCCGCCAGCCTGGGGGGGAGCCGTCGAAGCCGCAGACGGCCGCAAAGACCACACCACCGGCCGGCGCTGCTGGCCTCGGACAGCGGGAGAAATGGTGAGTCCCCCCCTTCTTCCTCTAACCCTTTTTGTGACATTTACCAACAGGCCACGGAGGGAGGCTCGTTCGCCAAGGAGCAAAGGGAGGATGCCCGTCTCAAGCACTGCTGGGCCCAGGTGTGGGCCATCGACGGGAAGGACGTCTTCCCCCAGCCTCATTCTCTCCCGCACTTCATCGTCCGCAAAGGTCTGCTGTACTGCATCGCCCAGCGGAGGGGGGAGGAAAAGACCTCCTCGTGGTCCCGCGGACCAAAACAGAGGTCATCCTGGAGCTGGCCCACTCCCATCCCATGGCAGGGCACCTAGGGGCAGCCAACACTATCCAGCGGATCTGCGACCGGTTCCACTGGCCCGGCCTGGAGGCCGAGGTGAAGGGCTTCTGCCGAGCCTGCCCAACCTGCCAGCGCACGGTGCCCAGGATGCCTCCCCCCAGTCCGCTCATCCCCCTGCCCATCATCGAGGTACCCTTCGAGCGGATCAGTATGGATCTTGTGGGGCCACGAGCACATCCTTGTTATGGTCGACTACGCCACCCGCTACCCGGAAGCAGTCCCCCTGCGGAAGGCCACGGC
>JAZGTI010018600.1:0-11550 GCA_036877585.1 Botia kubotai
ATCTTGGCCTGGTAAGCGAATTGGAGAGAATCTTGCGCTGGCCTCACTAGGGGGCGGAGAGTGTCCAGGACCAGCCTCTCAAAGACCTTCATGCTAATCCATGCTGGGATATTTTACTTAATATGACACCTATCACGTCATGTTAATTGACTGAATGACACATCATCTCAGAAGTATATACTGTTTTAGTAAGCAGTCTGTATTTATTACAGCTGTAGAAGAAAACGTCTACAGTTGACCGGCATGGCAAAAAAAAAACTGCATCTAAACATTTTCAACAGTATGGCTCACATGATGAAAAAATATTTTGAAGCCATTGGCCACTTTTTTGACACAAGAACAACGTTTTGAGCCATAAATGAAATATTTTGGCGTTTACTACATTTTGCAATTGACATTTTTGTTACACTGAGGTCTGCAACAAAACCTGGTTGTCCTCCCGCCCGCTGGTGTCGCTGTCAGTCGCCGTGACGCGTCGCGTTTCTTCCGCTGCGTCCTTCAACGCGTCACACCCTCTCATGGACAAAATGGAAGAAGCCTTAAGTGTTTGTTTGTTTGTTTGTTAATAAATGCAGGAGATATTATTCATCTAAGTCTGTTTCCAACAGCCGGAGAGTGTGTGCAGTCACGGACTGAGCTTGTATTAAGAGTGAGTGTTGTTATCCAGCACAGCTGCTCTTTAAACATTAATTCACTCACACACACACACTACACGACTAACCATAATTGAAGTTTTAAATATTACACACATTCACTCGCAACACACGACTGCTATCATCACAGAAGTATGGCAACGTTTTGAGACCTCTTTGCATTATACAGCAGTGGGATTTGTACGTTATGTACTTACATGCGAGTACACGATTTCATTTACAGACAGTGATCATGTGTGACATGTTACATTTGTTAGTGTATTAAATGTGATGAACGCGTTAAACATAACAATCAATATGAAGAATATTATAAAACATTGTAGAGATTCAACTAGCACAAAAAGAAGATTATTGTTAGTTATAGTTACACTTATAGAAGTTTATTTATTATACGTATATTTATTATGTCTACAGTTGTCAGTGAAAAGTCAGTTTAGGATTATATTTACAATATGTTACCATATGTGGTGTATGTGCAAAAATGTCTTTGGTGTAGGTGGTAACTGCAAATGGTGGAAATTTAGCATGAAGCTTATGTATTGGTGTATAAGTGATGTGGGCAAATTGTGCAGATATAGTTTAAATTCTGTATAAAATGGTGGTAAATTCTGCTTATTATTAAATTCATGTACTATAAATTAAGTTATAGTATGTGAATAGAGACAGTGCAGCAATAAAAGTCAAGGTGCAGTTGTAGCCTGCTGTTTCTAGAGGGATTGTTCCGGTCTTGGTAACAGACTGCGTATTGGGTGACTGGAAACAGACTGTGTGCTAGGTGACTGGGCTCAGCTGTTATTTTGCTAGTCTTCCTTAGAAATTGCATGTCAAAGATTGTGAGTTTGTTGTTGATGAGTTAAGCTGCTCTCACAATTCTCTGAAAGGACCTTTGTGATCCAGCAGGGAGAAACTTCTATACCATACCATGTGCCGTAAGCACTGTATTAACAAAGTCCCTTCCTTCAACAGGTCTGATACATCAGCTAAACGCATGACATCCAGTTCGGAACACAGTGAGTAGAAGAACTTGAAACTACCTCATAAATCACACTTATTCTTTATCACCTAAGATGACTGTGGATTACATAAAATTTACTGGGCTTGTAGAACATAAAAAGTCATATTACACAGAGCTCAGCAGCTTTAGGAATGTGTCTACTTGAAATATTTGACTTTGAAATGTGTTTTGCAGAACATGGTCACAAGTATTACTCATTGGTTACAGCTGTAACGGTTTGTTTACAGCTCAGGTGGGGACATTGACTGCTGTTTGCCCTTCTCCTGTTTTTTCAGATGAGGCTGAAAAGCTGTATTTGTCACTTCAGATCTTTGCACATATACATTACTCAGATACGAGATAAGTTTTGTGTTTAGTATTAAGGCTGTACAAAGTAGGGATGTGTCGACTAAATAGTACAGCTGTTACTAGTTGACACAGAAAACAATAGTCGTTTAGGCAAAAGAAAATACACAAGATAGCGTTCAAAGTACTGTCATTTTGAAATGTTTTTCAAAATTAAAACAAATGCGCACGAGGTAGCGCGTTTATTCCGTAGAATAATCATTGGCCGCCTTTAACAATATATATGATGTCATTGAAAGGTGGAAGAGGGCTCGCAAAATCGTTAGCCTGACGTTCCGGGGCTATTTTGTCATCCAGCCGGACTACCAAAATGTATTTCCGCCCTGCCTGTTGGGTTATCTTATAAGGAGGAAAAATATGATGCAGTGCTTTTGCATTTTCTCACAAATTTGGTCGGGTAATTATGTTGTATGTAATTTTCAGATGACGGGGAGAGACTCCTCAATATGTGGGGTATATGTGGGGTGGCGCATTTAAATCTGTGCTCGCTTTTAACTTTCACTTTCAATTCGCAAACGCACGAACTGCGTATCAGTGGGGCTTATCCTGTCAGTCATTCCTCTCCTTACATGACAAGTGAAATCTCCCGCAGCAAGATTAGACGTGATAGAGAGCGCATGTGCAAATCGCTGATAGTTATGTGTGTGTGTGTGTGAAGTTAAGTGTGTGCGTGTGGATTTAAGACGCATATGAACTTAAGTGACATCCCATTGTTAATCCATATGGTTTAATATGACGTCGGCCCACCCTTTACAGCTATAACAGCTTCAACCCTTCTGGGAAGGCTTTCCACAAGGTTTAGTGTGTTTATGGGAATTTTTGACCATTCTTCCAGAAGCGCATTTGTGAGGTCAGACACTGATGTTAGACGAGAAGGCCTGGCTCGCAGTCTTCGCTCTAATTCATCCCAAAGGTGTTCTGTCGGGTTGAGGTCAGGACTCTGTGCTGGCCAGTCAAGTTCTTCCACACCAAACTCGCTCATCCATGTCTTTATGGACCTTGCTTTGTGCACTGGTGCGCAGTCATGTTGGAACAGGAAGGGGCCATCCCCAAACTGTTCCCACAAAGTTGGGAGCATGGAATTGTCCAAAATCTCTTGGTTTGCTAAAGCATTCAGAGTTCCTTTCACTGGAAGTAAGGGGCCAAGCCCAGCTCCTGAAAAAACAACCCCACACCATAATCCCCCCTCCACCAAACTTCACAGTTGGCACAGTGCAGTCAGAGTACCATTCTCCTGGCAACCGCCAAACCCAGACTCGTCCATCAGATTGCCAGATGGAGAAGTGTGCAACAAGTCCATGACTGGACTTGTTGCATAGGTGGCACCCTATCACAGTACCACGCTGGAATTCACTGAGCTCTTGAGAGCAGCCCATTCTTTTACAAATGTTTGTAGAAGCAGTCCGCATGCCTAAGTCCTTAATTTTATACACCTGCGGCCATGGAAGTCATTGGAACACTTGAATTCAATTATTTGGATGGGTGAGTGAATTCTTTTGGCAATATAGTGTATCTATATACATGCTTTCTGTTTAGTTTTTGGGAGACAACATACTTTGTAGAAATTCTGTGAATTAAAATGCACAAACCAGAAGCAATAATACCCAACGAATGGAGAAGGGGGTTCTTTATACAACAGAAAATGTGTTGTATAAAGAAAAATATTTCAGAAAAGGAATACAGAAATGAAAATATTTCTTTTTTTTCTTATTTTTCACGATTGCATTTATGAGGATTAAACAAAATTACGGACGTGACCGTTGTGAATGTGGCAATTACATGACTATGAAAAATCACGAAAAATGCTTTTAAAAATTAAAAGACCTCGCATGGCCAGATATTGACATCTGAGATACCAGTAAGGAACCACAAACACGCAAGTCAAAATTCTTGCATTAGGCTATATTGCAAAAAATGATTGCAGTATTTTTTTTGTCAGATTGATTGCAGTATTACACTAGCCTATGGTTATTTATTTTGTAATTGTTTTAAATGGTCTAATAATGTCTGTCATTTGGATTCTACCAAAAGGAGGAAAAAATCAGTCAGTATACATTTGATTTAAAACATCTGTAGTTTACATATTGGATATACTTATCAGTGAAACCCCAACAGCATAATGTTTTTAACCTGGAGGTCCAAGTAGTTTATAAAGGGCTCCCATATTTTGTGAATTAGGAAGTGATTTAGACATGAGGTATTCCAGTGGTATCAGTTCCATTAACACTTTTTCCATGCTTTCACAGAAGGGAGTTTATCACTGGTCCACTGCAAAAGAATATTTTTCCATGCCGTGAAAGTAATAATATTGAACAATCTTCTGTTGACCACAGAGGCAATATTATCTATAGGCTTACCTAGTATCAATGTCAAGGGGTCCAGTTCCAAGTTTATACTTAGAATCTTTTGTATTTCACGAAGTATGTTGACATGACCATTAACAGTGAGTCAGAGTACCAATATCCGTCTTACATTTTAGACAGAAAGGAGAGAGGGAGTTGTTAAAAAGCATGTCTGCGACTCAGGGATAAATGTAATCGATGTAGTGTTTTCAACTGTATTGCTTTCGAGCGATTACAGACTGATATTGTTTTAGAATTATTTCATATTTCACCTGAAATATCCTCATCAGCTGGAACTAACCACTCCTTCTCCCATAATTTCAGAATCCTCTGTGTTTTGTATTTCGATCACACAAAGAATAGTAAAAAAAGACTGATTGAAGGTCTTACAGATGTTTAAAAAAGTATAGATATTTCTAAATTGTTCTTTAGTGTTGTACTTTTGAATTAAATGTCTAACTTGCAGAAACACAAATAAATTTTACTCTGGAAGTTTATATTTATCCATAATTTGTCGGAATGACATTAAATTACCATCGATAAACAAATCTCTTAAGTCTCATCACACCTTTATTGCACCAGGACCTAAAACTTGCACTTATCATACCTGGTGGAAAATCTAAGTTATGTAAAATTGGGGAAAATACCAAAGTGACCATAGACCCTCCTTCCAAATACCTCACTAGCCGCCATGCCCTAAGTGTGTTTAAAATAATAAGATTAGGGAAACTTTTTAAAATAACTTTAAACTCCTAAAGAATAGCAGGTCTTGTAAAGGGTATTTGGACAAACTTGTTTCAATATCTAACTATACAGAGGCGACGTCTTCAGTTATCCATTCATAAATAAACCTAAGATGGGCGCATTACTGGTATATCCTAATACTAGGTAGGTCCAAGCCCCCCCTTCGATCCTGGCAACTGTAAAACTAACATCCTAAGCTTTGACCGCCTCTTGCTCCATATGAAAGAGCTTAACCATCCATTTAAATCTTTTAGAACCTTTTTGGCAAAAACCACTGGAATCATCTGAATACAGTATAACAACCTAGGCAATACGTTCATCAACTAGCGAAATTTGTGCCAGTCATGATACAGACAGGGAGTTCCAATGATCAAGGATCTGTTTTATGTAGGGGTATAACATTTAATTTGTATATTATTTTGTTATATATGATTACAATTAGGGGTTACAAAAATTCCTAGGTACATAACACCTGGGGGGACCATTTGTTTGGCATATCAGTAAGGCTACCTATAGGCATGGCTTCAGATCTAGTGAGGTTAATTTTATATCCATAAAACAAGCTAAATACAGTAATAACATTAATGAGAGGTATTGAAGTCTTAGGGGAAGAAATAAATAATAAGTCATTGTCTGCATATAGACTTTATGCTGTACAGTACCTATTGCCAGCCCTTGAATAGATGTGGACTTTCTAATGTAACAGTGGGCAGCCTTGCCTAGTCCCTGTATATGTAATAACCATTAGTAATAACTGATGCATGTGGGTGATCATATAATATTCTGATTCAGTCTACAAAATTATCCCCTAGTCCAAACCTTGTCAAAACTGAAAATAAATAAGGCCACTCTATCCGATCGAAGGCCTTTTTGGCATCCAATGAGAGAACAAGGCCTTCAATCTTTCTTTGCTTAAACCCACTTTGCATAAACACTGAATAGCAGGAGTCTGGGGGTTTCACCTTTTTAAGGATAAGTGAGATGTTTGCATCTTGTAAAGTTTGAGCAAGACCTGCTCAGGTTCTTTACCTGACAAAGAATTTTTAAGCATCTCAAGTGATGGATCTCTGGCAGCATCTAGGGTAAATGTACATGCGTCTACAATCAGACGAAAATTTAACAGACATGACATTTATGGAAGGGTTGCTAGAAAGAAGCCTCTGTTCTCTAAAAAGAACAAAGCTGCTCGTTTCTTTGCCAGAGAGCATTTGGACAAACCAGAGGCCTTTTGGAAGTCCATTTAGACTTAAAAAATAGATTTATTTGGTCATAATCAAAGCCGCCATGTTTGGAGAAAGGCCAACACTGAATTCCAGGAAAAGAACCTTCTCCCACCAGTGAAGCATGGTGGTGGAAATGTGAAGGTCTGGGGCTGCTTTTCTGCCTCCGGCCCAGGACGACTCCATATTATTCAGGGGAACTTGAATTTTTAGACCTATTAACAAATTCTTGAAGAGAATCTCCTGCCATCAGTCAGAGAGCTGAAGCTGGGCCTAAGCATTCAAGCAAATCCACCAAGGACTGGCTTAAAAGAATGTATGTTCACAGGAATGTTGTGGCTAGACCTGAAGCAGGTGGTACAAGCCAGATGTCCTTTCAACCTCTCTCAGCTGGCTGAGTTCTGCAAGGAGGAGTGGGCAAAAATCCCCAAAGACAGATGTGAGAGACTGGTCAGTGGTTACAGAAGACGCTTGGTTGAAGTAATGGCTATTTGGAAGTCTGCTTCACAAATTGGGTTTTGGATGTACATTTGATTAGGTTATTCTATTTTTTTTTACACAAAACCTAATCATGTCTAAAGGTTTAAAAACTTTCAAGCAGCACTGTATATGGAGGCATAGATTTTTTTTGTGAAATACCTGCCAGATACCTTCATAATATGTTCATAATATTTTTGTTTAGCATATCTGATTTTTTGAGAGCCTTGCATCAAAAGGGAATCCAACATGGATCTAATGGCTACAGTCTCCTCCAGTAATAGAGGAGGAGGTTTAAAACACATTTCCTCTCTCTTGGCTTAATCTTTCTCCAGTGCTACCTGCTTCTGTAGCCTTTTCCTTTTTTATATTAGCAGAGAAAGCGATAATTAAGCCTTTTGTATAGGCCTTACAAGTTTCCCACAAAAGAGAGGGATCATCTATGGATTTATGATTTATCACAAAGAAAAGCTTAAGCTCATTTCTGAGGCAAGATGTAATTGATCTTTTAATAATGTTCTTTAAGAATAATAATCTCCAATATCTTGACTGTCTCAGATTTCCTTTCAATAATGGAGTTTGGGGAAGACCTAGGAATAATAATAAAAAAAAAAACTATTTTTGTGTGACACCTATGGGGAGGTGTTCTTATCCAAAGGGTGCAAACATCCAGAAGACCCAGGTCTCCAAAAATTACTTTTAAGGATTTCACTTATGGAGAGAGTGGAGATGTTTTTTGGGGGAAATCTGTCCATGTCAGGATCCAAAATACAATTAAAATCCCCCCATTATATATTTTTTACTATTTAACTTTATGAATTCCAAAAGAACTTTAGTAAAGAAATCTGCTGGGTGAGCTAGAGAGCATGACATTCATCAGAGAGAATCCATATTCCTGAATGGAGCATAACATATCTCATAAATGGCGTTGCATTTTCTAGGTTACTAAATATCTTTGCTTTACTGTTAATCATATTCCTTAGTGTTGCCAGGTACAGAAGAGCGAATTTTAGCTTCTCCTTTAGCCGTGCTTTGACTTGGTCAAATGTCTTCCATTTCTTTACCAGCGCGTCTGAAAAGTCATTGAAGAACAAAATCCTCTGTGATTTATCGCCTTCAACACACCGTGCTGCATTTATAACCTGCTGCTTATCAACTAAATTGTGAAACGTCATGATCTAGACCATGTCTGGGGCATTGATTTGGACCTGGTGCCGGTGTCAGTGATCAGTGCGCTCGATCCAACTTGATGCGCCCGGCTTTCGTTGTCATACAGAGATATTCAGAAATCCACTTCTCAAAGAATTTAATAGAAGATCCCTCCATCCCTTCAGCCAGTCTAATAATTCTCACTTTACATTTACCTCGGTTCTCCAGGTCATCAACATGATCAGCCAGCTCACGCATCTGTTTTTTCAAGGCCGTTGTTTTTGCATTTATGGAGGTCATTAAGGTCTCCACAGCAGCAATTCTCTCCTCCACGTTACCAATGCACTGATTCATTGTCTAAAGTTGAGCAGTTTGATCATGAATTGCTTCTAATACATTTACATTACATTACATTTATGCATTTGGCAGACGCTTTTATCCAAAGCGACTTACATTGCATTATACTACATTTACATTTACATTTAGGCATTTGGCAGACGCATTTATCCAAAGCGACTTACATTGCATTATACTATACATTAATCACTATACATTGAGTATGTGCAATCCCTGGGATCGAACCCATGACCTTGGCGTTGTTAATGCCATGCTCTAACCACTGAGCTACAGGAAATACTATACATTGATTCTGGGTATATGCAATCCCTGGGATCGAACCCATGACCTTGGCATTGTTAACGCCATGCTCTAACCACTGAGCTACAGGAAAGCCTATCTAATACCTAGCTAATTTTAGCATCTATGTGCTCATAATGTTGTCAGTCATCTTCTCCATTGCTAGCAACAGATTCAGCTCAGTTTCATTAACTGCATCCTGCCAGCAGCAACCTAGATGTGCGAGAAAGTTTATTTATAGGTAGAACAGGTTTGAGAAATTGGTCAAAGAGGTTACTTGTCTTGTCTGCAGGTGCTGAGCTGAAAATTGGAGACTAGACTGTCCTAAAATACTGCTTTGAAAACAGAGTTATACGCAATGTCTTTTTATAATGCAGGATATCATAAATTAAATGATTGCAAAAAACTGTCTTGAAATATATAACTTTCTAGCAGCTTGTTTACCATACTGCAGTAATTGCTTAAAGTATAAGTAATTGTAAGTAATTTAATACTTATTTAATAATAATAGGTAATTGTATAAGCTTTAATATGTTGTTTCTTCAGTGAGTAAGATGGATGGGAAAGGTTCTGTCGGTCAAGAGTTGAAGACCTGGGGCTTCAGACAAAGCACCATTGCCAGACGAGAGTTCATGGAAGCTGTCAGCAGCGTGGAAATCAGCCCTTCTACAACACATCGAGGTAGCCGACAACTCAGCGGTCGAGGCAGAGGTCATGGCCGTGGCAGGGGAAAACAAGCCAGCAAGACTTCTGGGACTCCTGCAGCCCCAAAACGGGGTCGTGGAGGTCAAAGACGTGTGCGAGAGTCGCTCAATCCTGCTGATTCTAATGAAGATAAAGCTCAGGACAGGGCTGATGGTCCACAGAGTGTTGCAACTGAGCTGTCTGTCAGCAAAGAGATTGTTTCAGATCGAGCTGAAGACAGCGATGACCTCACTCTCAGAGAAATTCGGAAACGGGCCATGACTCGATGCCTAGAGAAACTCAGACACTCAGAAGATGATGATGGTGTGGTAGAGCCAGAAGATACAGCTGAAGGGACACAACCACTGGTGGATCAGAAAGATGTGAGCCTGGCAGATGAAACAGATGTCTCATCAAAAGGAAGAATTGTACTTTCTACCTTAGCTGGATGGGCAAGTGGAAATTTTGTGGCTTTCACAACAGCTCAAAAAGCCAATGGTGGAAAAACAGTGGCTAAAAGAGCAAAGAAAAATTCTGAGTTTGCTGAGGAAGAGAGGAGTAAGAAGATGGATCGAGATGTTTTGTGCTGTTTATGTCAACAAACAAAAAATGACAGGTCAGTTGGATTTCAGGAAGTGATGACAGGGCTTCTCTGATGAGCCAACAACTCCACATTTTTTAAACTTAATGCTTGAGTGTATATTAATAGACATCAGAGTTCTTTTACAAATTAAAAAATATATAGTTGTTTTTTCACCACCAGACCGAGCAGTTCTGTATACGGTAAGGAGCGGTTACAGTCCTATTTCTACTTGAGCCTGGTTCCACACTGCACGGGAATTCTCGGATCGCTATACAAAGAAAAGTCCTAAAAACAGAAAAGAGTTCTAAAAACAGAAATATCTGATCATCATTTAAAATGTGGTCACTATTCATTTAGTCTGTTAACACTTGCGTTACCAAGGCAACAACTGACACATTCCAAAAAACTCTGTTATTAGCCGTACAGTGGAAAATGAAGCCATATTTATATCGGCAGGGCTGGATTGCACGGAATGGAACAGTGAAGCAGCTTGACCTTTTTGACCCAATGACAGAAAAGCGGCTATAGATTCAGCCAAACATAGTTGTAGTTAAATCAGTTAAATAGTTTCAGCTAAAAGTATGAATAATTTTTTAATATATAATATATAAAATTGCTGATTCTTCAGAGGGTTTCATGTACAAATGCCTTCAGATGTGTGCTGACAGATCAACTGTTTATTTTCTGCTTGTGAAGCCTCCAATAAATAAAATGGTATTGTATTTTCGTGCATCTTTAGAGTTGAATTGTGATGGTGGCAGTAACTAGTGTCTGTGTCTGTCAGGTTGATGATCTGCTGTGACTCTTGCCGGAAGTGGAGTCACTCTGACTGTGTGGGCATCAATGAGGCTCATGGGTGTCTCCTTCAGAAGAACAGGGAACAATTCATCTGCTCCACGTGCTCTGAGGACCACAACACCACAAGGAAAACCAGAAACATAAATAAAACCAACACCTTACATGTGGTAAATATTGTGTTTCTGTCGTTTTAAAATTGTATGCAGTGTGTGACTTTAGGATTAACGAGTACAAAAACATAACTGGGCTTTAAACCATGATGTGGATTTAAGAGAGCCAATATTGTTGTGCCATTTTCAAGATTCTACAGAAGTAGCCAGTTAATTTTTTTGTAAAATTACTTGGTAAACTTCTGTTTATATTTCATAAGCAACTGATTTTCATGTTTTTAAATTTTTAAATTAAAAATTTTAAGTTTAAATTTAAAATGAATAATTAACAGCTATACTTAAAATGAATGTAACAGTATGCAACGCATGCATCCAAAGCATGTGATCTTCTGCCACACCCAGGTGTACAAATCAGATGCCACAGAATCTGAATCATTACATGATCAGTCACAGATGTCAGGTAATAAGAGCTAGAACTCAGTGTTTAGAAATCTAGTTCCATACGAATAATACTTAACATTGGCACTATATTCACACTGTATAGACAGGGAACAGATCAGCAAACTTGGTTGCTTAGCAACTGTTCTCTGTGCAGTGCCTGCACTGTGTTTCTAGACTAGATATGCTTGTTTTTCTTTAATAAGAACACGTAAAACAATATAATACACGTAAAACAGGGAACACGGCTGCCCCACCATTAGTGGCCTAATGGTTAGAGAGTCGGACTTGTAACCCAAAGGTTGCAGGTTCGAGTCTCAGGTCCGGCAGGGATTGTAGGTGGAGATTGTGAATTA
>JAZGTI010018601.1:0-11549 GCA_036877585.1 Botia kubotai
AAACCTGACCATTCTTCAAAACATGAAGGTGAAAGATTTTGGGTGAACTATCCCTTTAACAGTGTATCTCAAACATTTTGACATCAGGGTTCAGAATATTAAAATATACTATAGCTTAGCATAACTATAAAGAAATTTTGGTATAAAAAAACCCAAATCATTTCTTATTTGTTGTTTTAGCTTATTTTAATTCTTGTTTTGGTATACGTTTAATTTTAAAGTCATCTTGAGGTCCCTTTGGAAGTTTGTTGAGGGCTTCAGACTGGTTGTGGAACCGTGCTGTAACAGACAGTAGAGCAGTTTATTGCTAACCTGCCCAGCATGGTGTTGGGCTGTGCTGTAAAAATCGAGGGATCCACTACGAAGCGAGTGTTGTCCACAATCAGCGTGACCTTCTCTGACGTGCGGACGCTGCGAGCTCCATCTTTGACATTCTCATAGATGAAGACCATCTCTCCAGGGCCTGTGCTCTTGTAGGTTCCTTCAGAGCTGGACATGCTGCTGTTGCGACTGCTGGCCACCCCACTGCTGCTGCTGGGAGAAACTCTCTGAGGTCTGGGGCTGCTGGGCCGTGATGAGCCACCTTCTCGATCTGTTTACATCACATCACAGTATTGCTTTTATCGGACTGATAAGAAAAGACACATTAGACATCAATGAAATGGTTTGTTTTCTCACCGCTGTTCTGTTGCCGTGTGGGTGACGTCACATTGCGAATGCAGGGCGTGAGCTGTCCTTCACCACGCTCATGCGAGGAGTCTCGGGAGCGATCGCTGGAGCGCCGGCGACCTCTGGATCGCTCACAGCCTCCGCTGGCACCATGCATGTTCATCTTCAGCTGATCAGCCTCAAGTCCAGACTAACACATCTGGCCACTGCAGACAGACATTTAAACAAGAAACCTTAGAAAGCACCACTGAACATGTTCTGTGTTTATAATCAGGGTTGACAGAAACAGTAATCTGTGACTCTACATAGACATATAGTGGACAGTTGTGGTTAGCGTGTCAGACTTGTAACCAGAAGGTTGTCAGTTCGATTTAGTTTGAATGCCGGCAGTAAACAACTGAGGTTTAAAGCCCTTGTTTAAAGCATCTTGCCCCCAGTTGCTCCCTGGGTGCCACCCACTGTTCAAGTTCACTCACTACTCCATTGTGTGTAACTGGATGGGTTAAATTTAAAACACAAATTCAGAGTATGGGTCATCATACTTTGCCTGCACGTCACTTATGTGCTCTCAGTGTAATTTAGGGTGATGTGGCTCCCATGACACCACAGAGAGCGCTAATGTCACCACTGCTCACATCTCTGCATAACTTAATGAAGACACTTAAATGTGCTTTTATTAAATTAGCTCTTGTGGAAGTACTGCTTCATTTCAAACTGAGCTTATGTTGTGCAATCAAAAAACTCTGTTTCACAAGACACTTTCTGCCAGAGTCCAATCACTCACTCAGCATCTGTATCTTAATGAACAGAAAGCTCATTTAAGGTTTGTGAGGCAGTAAGACAGACAGTCCTCAAGCGGTGAGAGAGGGTGTGTTCCGCTTCTGTTCCAGTTGATCAGGAAGTGCCCCGGGGAAAATCATGAATGTTATAAACAGAAGAAACGGGATGAGTCTGCTGTCTGTCACACAACTGAACTGACTCACTGTGTGTGTTTCTATCTGTATACTCAGAATAAACCATAAGTATCCAAGTAGCAGTGTGATGTTATATTATAAGATAGTGAGTGTGTATATGTTTATTTAACCACTGAACATATTGCATGTTTTTGAGGTACCTTATATGGTTTTTTTTAAACTACCTTGGCTTGGAACGCAGTGAAAACAAACATGAATATTGTAATCAAACAGTTCTGTGGTACACATTTAAATGCAACAGTTAAACCCTCTGATAAATTACTGACTTCTGTTATGACGGCTTTAAGAAGCAGAATTCTGTGTTAAATAAAATTAATCAAACGCGACAAAAAAACCCTTCAGATATGATAAACGGTATGTAAATTAAACATTTGTCTATTTCGTCAACTCCCTCTACGCACTAGGGCTGGAAAACACTGTTCTGTTTCGCTCTCTTTTGAAAGCTCAGGAAATTCCAAAGATAGTTGTCATTTAGGCCGACTCCTTAAAATAACAACAAATACAGAGAGCCCACCCTCTCTTTTCAACTTTGTCTCTAAACACAATAAGCCAATGAAACAGCAGACTTTGGATTAAACAGTTTACATAGTCAAAACATCTCGTTTCATGCAAACAACCAACTGCCAACAAGTGAAAAATGTGATGAAAAACAGCTTGTCAATCACATGTCATCTGCATCATGCCATATAACTATTTTTGAAGATACCCAAGTTGTTTAGAACTTGAGCAGTTTAGCAATAAATACAGAACCGCAAATACGTGTAGATACACCTTTGACAAAATACTTTTATGATGGTGATGACTCTGTTAATGTTACAATCAAACCAGTTAACCTTTGGAATCTGTGACACTGGAGATGAAGTGACTCACAGGGTGATAAACTGGTTCAGTTGGTAAACACTTACAAGGAAGTGTAAATTGCAACATCCCTCATCCTGTGCAATGAGTAATCTAGAGAGTTTTACACAAAGCACTCACAACTTTACATTTAATTGAATTCTGCCCGTATAAGATACTACAACATCATAAACAACCAATGCACTGCTTTAACACACCATACTAACTGAAATAAAAAAAGTGTAATTTGGAAGTTAGAAGTACCTGACAAACGTATTTTTGTAATAAAAGTATTTCTACTTGTTGTGCCTCTCTTTAAAACATCAGCGATTTGATTTATTGTCGTTGTTGATGAAATGACATAATTATTTTGTTCTGAAGGTGTTCTTGAGTTGAAGTTTTATCATGTCAACAGTTTAAAACAGAAACTCGTCTGATCTGACAGATGAAAGTAACAGGACATCAGTCACTGTGATCAGTCATTCTGCCAGACTCGATCTAAAACAAGAAAGAAACAACGCTAAACGCCTCACACATTCATTATTAATGCTCTAATTAAACGTGTTTTTGTAAATACATGTGGAATAAAGTATCTGACGTGTATGTGTGTGTGTGTGTACACAGAACAGCTTAGCGAACAGTACAGAAAGCCCAGCTAGCCACCGAAGCTAAACAACAAAACAACAATCACCTGGAATGAAAACAACCATAATCTCACCTTTCACAGTGTCGTGAGCATAGTTTGTGAAATGATTAGTTATTAGTATTGACCTGCGAGGCTAACACAGAAAGATCAGCATGAAACCTGGCGAGGACTCTCAGCTTTATTCTGATAGTCTGATCATCACCAACGGCTGACAGGAAACGAGAAATTCTCGTCTGCTCGGAATATCGCGAGAATGTGGCGTGTGACGAACGCGAGTGATGATTATGGTAAAAACGTACAAATGGTGAATCAGACATTTAGAGACATTATTGAAAACACATTTTACGTTTCTGTAAACAAAGCTCTTGGTAACACATTTAGCTGTTCTACACAGAAAGAAAACAGGAACAAGGGCTTAAAGGTTAAGACGCTGGCCTTTGTACAGTTCTGTATTTCCTGCCCATGATCTGAACCTAGTTTTATTATTTAAATAAATAATATTAGATATATATTTAAATAATATAATATTGGAAAATAAATAACAGTGTTGATAAAATAAATAAAAAAGACAGCGTGCTTTCCAAATCCAGCACTATTTTAATCGACACTCACTGTGTCTCTTCCTGCACTGATGGGGAACACTTTTCATTGTTTATTTAATCAGTATTTCAGTGTTCAGTTTTGTCAGTTCATGATCCAGGTCGTACCGTCCCCCTTCCTTAGACGTCTGCTCTCATTGTCCCCTTTCTGCTTCTTGAGGGAGTCATTTAATGAGGCTGTGAGGATATGGTTGAGCTTCAGCTGAAGCCAGTCTTGTCTGTTCAACACCTGCTTGTGTTCACGGATGTTGTGCATGAGCTGGACTTCACTGATTGACCTCTTACTGTTACAGAGAGAGAGAGAAATGGAGTGGACACATTTTCATTTATATCACAAAACCATAAAGAATACCAGCATCTAAAACAAAGTCACTTACCAGACTGGTAATCCCTCAAGATACAACAAACTGCACAGAGCCCACAGCACAACAATCAGAAGAAATTTCTCCAAAGAATGTATGAGTGACATAATGATACCTGCAGGATAAGTTAGTGACTAGTGAGAATAAAGAGATTTTTAACTTCTTTCATCATTTCTGAGTGTCCGTGATAGAGAGCTAATCGTTACTATGCAGTGGTTTAACTTACCAAGTCTTGTTGTCTTTTATTTGATTGGTTTGATATTTAGTAGCTGCTGTAGCGAGTGGGTCCATGTGTCGTTCGGTGTTGTATTTGTGCGCCGTGGCTTCCCTTCGCTCTTTATACACACCGGCCCCCTTCTGTTGGTCATTGATCATGTTCATTATTAATGGTGATGTCATCCATGCTTTGATGGAGACTGGCATGCACATGACGACACATGACTACCAACACCCCCCACTAATTCTGTTTTCAACACCTTGACCAAGACCCCCGTGATCACAGCGCTGAGGATCCAGTGCCATGTACAGCTGTGATGTCACATTCAAAAAAGTCATTACTTATTTCATTATATAATCTTCAGAGTACAGACAGTCTTACATTTATATGCTCAATTATTACAGATTGAAGTCTTTTAGACATTTTTATTTATTGTTTTTTGTTTAGTTAGTAAATCAATAATTCATTTTGAATAAAAAAGTTCAATTTTAACAATGAAACAGATGTACTGATTGTTCAGAAAAAACAACACACACACACACACAAAACAAACAAATAAAATAACAGTTGCTTGAACACAGCCACCATTTCAGAAATCATTTCTGTCACTCATAACGACATCAGATCATATGACAACAAGCAGTGTTTTAATTGTTTGATGTTCTACTGGTTTCACATCTGAGAGTTAGTTTTGCAGTTTACCAGGTCAAGTTGCAAACAAAGTCCACCTGAAGCTTTTGTGTTCTGTGTAACCTTGTCATTGTCTCATGGGACACATTAGGTAACCATGAGAGAAGTTTTCTAAAAGTGGAAGAGGCACGGCTATGTCATGACACAAGCAGTAAGTCCTAGTAAGGACCCAAGATGAGGTGTGTGGTGTAAATCTCTGTTAGAGCAATGAGAAGCTTCTTTTCCAGGAATGTCGTACAGCAAACACATATCTCTGCAAACACAAAAAACTCACTGCAGCAACCTGTGCTTAAGTACCTTACGTGTATTTAATACTCAGGATTTACACCAGCACTATTCATAATCGAATTTGATTTCAGAACTGAAATAATAATTAAAGTGACGTGACGTGCAAGCTAAGTATGGTGACCCATACTCAGAATTTGTCCTCTGCATTGAACATACACCCGGAGCAGTGGACAGCACTGCGGCGCCCGGGGAGCAGTTGGGGGTAAGACGCATTATAATGAAAAGAGCTGTACAACAACACAACATTAGGTCATTAATAGATATATAAATTATGAACAGACTAAAATTGTATAGTAAACATAGTGTAGTGTATGATCCAATAAAATAGTTTATAATTGTTAATATGACTAAAATTAGATGTGTTGTAATAATAAATATAATAATAATAAAAATAATGTTTTTATAGCTGACTTTAGATTTCCAGCAGCTCTGATATTTCAGGACATGCTACGATTATTAATATATTTTATGTCCTTCAGTTTTGGAAAACAGTGTAAAACAGACAGAAGCTCATGTCAGTCTATTTGGTAGAGTAATTATGCTATATGTTTGCAGTAATATGTATATTTATGAATAAAACTGATGAATGTTAGCTGCTGAAAACCGCACACAATCCGTTTGTGACACGGTGCTCAAAATACAGAGAGATGCTCAGGTTCTCCACACCAGCTGTTTATTCAGAACTACCTTTAAAAAGGCAACTAAATATTTTTTGTGACATTCTGCAACATTTAAACAATTAAAAGTTACATATGAAAATGAATGATGGACTGTTGATAGTAAACTTATTTTTAATCTTTTTATCAGTAAATTACATATTTGTTTTGCTGCATCATTAGTGTCCCTCACCTATGGGAACTATTTCTGTATGTCTAAATAATTTACTTCCTATTATTTTGTAAAGTATGAAATTGTGGTACTAATTGATCATTGGAAGTGTTTTACTTTTTTGTTGTTAAATTAGTTATGACACAGACCAACAAAAAACAGAAAACCTGCCATTGTAAGCTGCGTACTCTACAAAAACCAGCTGAAATGCTCCTGTACTTTGTAAAAACCATGAATAAATTGTGTTTAGCACATTATTTGTCACCCATTTCATATTTTCATATTCATTTCATACTTAAAAAAAAAATAAAAAACAGATCTATTTGACAATGTTAAAATGTCCAGTGTTTAAGAACACAGCATGACTATTCACAAGATCCTTTGCATGCAAATTACATGTGTTTAAACGCATTAAAATGACAACATGCATAAACACACAACTGACCTCATGTCATTATTAAGTTATGTGTTTGTGCACCTGAGACGGGTGTACCTCTGCAGCAAGCTGTTCTCATTACCTCATGTGGTCAGAATGCTTGTCATCTCACACATGGCATGTTACAGCAGTGGTGTGCAGGGAACTGCTCTGAATTAAGATGAAGAACTGCTTACAAACCATTAACAGGGGTCACCCCCATACAGCAATGTCAGGCATGCCCCACTGAAACCACGCCGGTCTTCTTCACAATGGGCTTTAGATGTGGACGTTTAACCTTTGGCTGGAGCCAGTGTTTGTTGAGCCTGTCAATAATTGGAGAGTTATTTTTAGCTTGGCATGTGTGAGAAATTGAAATGATGAATATGCAACCCCACATGCATTTCAGCTATTCCTTGAAAGACATAAATAATGAATGTCTGGAGATGAAACATATTGCTTCATACAGCTAAGAGAGATATTACGACCTTGTGCTGTTCTACAGGAGTCAGTATACAGTAAAACATGCAGCGCTGCAGTGATTGTTTATGAGTCAGTGAGGATATCTGGTTGTCTGTTTTGATGAAACTGTAATTGCCTCTTTAGCATTTCTCTTTTAACTGATTATATACCTAGAATTTAATGCAGTGAGTTTTTTAACCCAAGAGTTTGTCTATAAAACTACATGAATACAGTAGTTGTTAGTTATTATTAATGAAAGGTTATCTTCTGACTCAAAGAATACTTCCTGTAATAATTAAGGGTTCTGTTTGTTGTCCAGTACATACTTCATGAACACTATAACTCTGAATGACAGTTTGATGTTATATGCTGTACGTCAAAACTGAGTTTTTATATCAAATAAAAGTGTTTATTTTCGCTATACATAAACTCTTCATTTATTTTAACCATTTACCAATGTGTCTTTCTATAGTAATTATATATAAACGCCCACAAGGTGTCACTATAATGACATGCAAAAATGCTACTGAGCCATTAAATCCCGCTGATACGTTTAATAAGTGCAACATATGTTGTGTTCCTGTAGCCTAGCAACGCCAAGGTCAAAGGTCAATTTCCCCCGTGAATGCACATGCTAGTGAAATGTAGCTTTAGTCTGTGCAGATAAAAGCACCTGCCAAATGCATCAATGCACTGTAAATACTGTAAATATCACTCAAAAAATGACTGAAGTTCTGCAAAGCTGGTCTCAAAGATGTTACCCATGAAACCTGGTGTTTGAGTTTTGAAATATTGCCTCCATGTGTGTGTGTGCATTCAGGAAAGACAAACAGAAAGTTTAGTTGAGAAAAGTCAAGCCTGGCGTCTTTCATTCTAAAACAGGAGCCTGTCAGATGCAGAATCACAAAATCCTCCAGTCATATTTCTCTGGCCACTGAGCGTGACCCGGTTCTGCTCCACAGAGCCGGGCTGTGTCCATGCACAGGGTATTAAACACATTCCTGAGGCAGTGAAACCCTGCTGACTCTGACCACTAATCCCCGGCAGAAATGAAGAATCTGCTTTTTCCCTCAAAGCATGCAGCGTCCACAGCACAGCGCTTAGATTTCATATAATGAGGCATTGCAGACAGCCTTTTAACTTAAAAAAATGAGTCCGCCGTAATTGGATTATACTCAACACAGCCAGAGATTTAGACCAGCAGCGTCTATAATGAAGAGAGACGAAACTCATGTCAAGATTATGGGTCATACATGTACAGACAGAATTCTCCTCTCTTCAAAACCTCTGTTCTCAGTCATTGTGTTTTCTTGCTTTAGTAAACTTGATAAATAATAATTCATGTAGACTGCTGGTTTTGGCTTGTGTCTCTGTGTAACCTGCTGTCACAAAGCAGACATGTCGCAAATATTTCTAATTACATTCTGGATGAGACTCCAGTGGTGTGATTTGATGAGATCTGTCTGAATGACTGCAGTACAAAACTCCTGACATTGCTCTCACTTGTGTATTAGTTAAATCAGCCTGGAACAAACCTTCAGCAGCACTTCATTCTCTGGTGGTGAACTGAAACCACCTCAAGAGATTATGTTGTAGATTTAGAGGAGCTCAAAATATCAGCAGAAAACAGAAGGAAAGTGTTTGTAATGAGCAAACATTGTGAATGTATTGACAGCAGCAAACCACAGTTCCACGAGGGAAAGATCTCTCCATTCTTCTGAAGCTCATTGTGTCATCCACACAGGGTTGCTCTGAGAGGAACGAAAAAGCACAAAGGAGATTTCTAAAACATCAGGTGTTTCTCAACTGACAGCAATGAGATTAAAAGAGCAACAAATACACACTTCGGTGTAAGCGTTTTGTGTTGTAGACATTTCTGTGGACATCTCAACAGCGTCACAAACTGTCTTCTGCAGTCAAAGGTCATATTCATCAAATGTTATGCAGTCCACATTATTTTACACACTTACTGTATGCCAATAACTGCAGACAATGTTCCTGCTTGAAACCTAATTGAGAACATTGTTAAATCTGTAGTAGCAGAGCAACAGATCTGTCTTCTGTGAAACGTTGCTTCTTTATTTCCTTTATTTTCTCTTTATTTTTCTACAGAGCGATAATCTGAAATTAATTTGATGATTTTCTCTTATGATCTTGCTCTTTGTGGGCCATTTGTTTTTCTTTATGAAATGAGGTGCATGAAGAGAGAGTTATGAATCTGTTTCGTTTCCTGAGGGGTGCAGAGACACAGGTGGAGTGCCACTGCTAATGCAGTGTCGTTGCTAACAGTGATTTTGGAGAGTTGCAGATTTGGAAGACGTTGCCTCATCAAACATTTTGTCTGTTAGCCTGCAGGAAACATTTAGAGAGAGAAATCACTCTCACTTATACCAGATCAGAGTAATGAACAGATTATTACAAGACAACCTGCAGAGAGAAACTAATGCTGATTAAAGAGCCACGATGCCATGTGCTGAAATGAAATAGAATTAAACAAATATTCTGGATGTTATCTTAAAATGATAGTATTTTATGCATACTCTTATATTCACAAACATTTTCCCCATGTGTAGACATCAGCGCATAATATAAACAGATATAATAAAGGCAGACATACAGTAACCCTAAATTCATACACTCATGTTCCTGAACAAGTTTATCACTCAATCAATCAATACTCAGATATTGATGGCCCAACAGGGATTACATTGATCTAATGACATTACATTGGTTTGATTACATTGATTAAATTGGTATGATGATTTTGTGACACCCAAAGTGGAGGCACACAGGGGCTGGTATGAACCCTCACCCTGCTGCTGTGGAAAACTCAGACGGTGCAAATCAACAACAGATTTGGTGCATTACATGACCTGTAATTTCCTCTCTGGGGGAATCAGTATCTGCCAGCAGAGTTTCCTGCCGGTCTCTGTATCATGGTCTAATCATCACCATCACACCAGCACGAAATGTTCCATCATTCGCGGATGTTCCACAGATTTAATTAAATTCAGTGAGACGTCTGCTGGAAATCAGGAAATGCTCCCCAACAGACCTGTGACAAACAAAACATTCATGTAGATTCAATAATTGCAATGTAAGACTCTTTCCTTTTTCAATTCTTTAGGAACACACTTGAATATTTATAGGTTCATTTGATCTAAAAATATGAAATCTAACACCTCCCGTAACAGCGGCCAGATTGTGTAGCTGTGAGTGTCACTGAGTGGGTGCTAAAAGGGAGTGTGAGGAGTGTGTACTTGTGAAGTATACACACTGCAGTCTGATGTGACAGGCTTCCTAAATCAGCACCTTATGTGTTATGTGTACTACACTGCATCACTCTAAATACTGTCCCACACACCAAAAATACTCCAGTGTGTATCAGTGCCATTGTGAAATAACCTAAACCTCAGCCTGGATAATGCTGTGTGGCTTATAATATAATAATCATTTAATATTATTCAAGTGAGCATGGTGACTGATTAAAATGTTTAATATGTTATTTCTCATGCTTTTTGTAGTAGTCTAATTAGTCAATAGTGTAAACAGTGGCTTTGTTGTTTGAGCAGTCTGATGCAGCAAATTCTGCCTCAGCCAATAGTGTGCGTTGGGGGCGGGGCTATGTACGATTTTTGAGAAACCTGTTCAGATTTTGTGAATCTGTTTGGAGCCAATAATGACACTCTTGAATCTACAACCAGGCAGCAGCTATGAAGTGTGTAAAGGACCTGACAGCATTTTCCAGCACAGTGTAGCTTCAGCTTTCTTCCAAAAGATGTCACTTTAGCTCTAGAAAGCGCTACATTTTAAATGAGGGTTAAAACAATCATGTTGTCTTTTCTCTCTAACTCCATCATCAAACACCTTTTGTCAGTTCACAGCTTTGATTGTGGATCCCAAGTCAACAAAATGTCCTTAATAGTGATTTTATCTTAATAATCCATTTTACCTTATAATCTACAACTATAAATTAGTTAACTAGAGTTTTCTCAAGGGTGAGATTGGTTAAAGTATTATCATGATAAATGTTGCTCAGGTACCGTATTGATGTATAAAGTGTATCATTAGCCTTACTAAAATATCCTTATAAATTGAATCATGAATTTATAAATAATTAGCCAAATGCAGTTATGCAAGCAAACTATACCATTATCAAATATGTATTTACAGTATATATTGTATGCATGTACAGTATGCAGTGCCAGTCTCTCTGTCATGATGACACAGTGAAGCACAGAGATTCTGAAAGGTTTGAGTGCAATCTGATATCCAGAGCAACAGTTTGCCAGAGGCCGTCAAAGCAAGTCCAGTTGAGACATGCAGAATACAGTGAAAATACCACAGAACATACAACTGGAGTGAAAATAATAGCTTAACAGGGGAGCGTTCCTTACAGAAAGAAAATCTCCTGTGAGTCTAAAGCTGCAGGATGTTTCTGTGTGCTGAGCCATGCCCGGTCCAGTGAGCAGAGACTAACTAGAGCTGCAGCGCAGGATTTCTGACAGCTGACTGATGGACAGATTGACTGACAGCGATGGGAATCTACTGTATCTGTGCAT
>JAZGTI010018602.1:0-11548 GCA_036877585.1 Botia kubotai
TTTTTTACTTAAAAAATTACGTCTTTTACTTTTTTTACTTAAAAAATTACATCTTTTTTTAACTTTTTCGACTTACAAAAATTGCGTCTTTTTTTACTTTTTCGACTTACAAAAATTACGTCTTTTTTAAACTTTTTTGACTTACAAAAATTACGTCTTTTTTAAACTTTTTTGACTTACAAAAATTACGTCTTTTTTTACTTTTTTGACTTTTTTGACTTACAAAAATTGCATCTTTTTTACTTTTTTGTCTTACAAAAATTACGTCTTTTTTTTACTTTTTTGACTTACAAAAATTGCGTCTTTTTTACTTTTTTGTCTTACAAAAATTACGTCTTTTTTTACTTTTTTGACTTACAAAAATTGCGTCTTTTTTTACTTTTTTGACTTACAAAAATTACGTCTTTTACTTTTTTTAACTTACAAAAAGTACGTCTTTTACTTTTTTGACTTACAAAAATTGCGTCTTTTTTACTTTTTTGTCTTACAAAAATTACGTCTTTTTTGACTTACAAAAATTGCGTCTTTTTTTACTTTTTTGACTTACAAAAATTACTTACAAAACCAGTTAACCAGTTCAGACAAAAGAAAACATGCACACAAGATGATCTTACATGATATACTTTATTAAAGTAAAAGCACAGCAAGCTCATCAACAATCATAAAAATCTGACTCATGCTTCGGAAAACATTGCATTTGAATTTGTCTTTTTTTCAGATGGTGTTCAGTTAATCAGCGTCAAGATGGAGAAATTCTCTTCCCACAGTCAAATGTTTCCCACACAAGAGCGACTGTTTCACATAGATATTTATACAAACACACATTAGCATAAAAAGAACAAGACATTTTCCTCCCCATATTAAGATGAAATGCATTTACACTCACACCATCATTCACCCTGTTATACGATATAAAGGATTCTGTGCTATGTACAAATGTAAACATCTGGGGTCAGAACAATCTCACATCCAACAAGTCATGATGCATCATGCTCTCTAATATCAGAAACGTGTTAGCGGTAAGAAGAGAGTTTTGGGAGATGGTAAACGCACAAATATTCCAACTCATTGCACCACGTCGTCAATGAATTAGTTGCATATGCAAGCATGTTGGGAAGTACATAAAACTGTTACCCTCATTATTGCAGGCTGGGTAAACATCAGTGCATGAAAATAAAGCAGAGGTGAGAAATAAAGTTGTTCTTTGAATAAATGTTCTGAAAAAAAAAATCATTTTAATGCTTAAAGTGAAATCATCAAGCAGTACCCAGATAGAACTCTGCAAAATTCAATCTTTTAAGGCTAAAGTGCAGACCAACATTAGGACCTGAAAAAGGTTTCCATTAGGAGTTGGTGATTGGTTGGCAGAGATGAAGTACAGAGATCCAGCAATTTCTTTTGGCAATCTGGTTTTAGCACAATACATCGAAAAGCGCACATTCATTGGCAACACAAAGGCACAGGAAACACACAGTTCAATAATAACTCTCACAAATACACAAGCCTCAGAAATAAAGCACACACCGCATCTGCCCTGCGGACACGCTACGAGTCTTCGTCCGTGTCCCTGTTTTTCCTGTAAATTGGCATGTTGATGCTGTGAAAGGCAGGGACCCAGCGGTTATCATGGAGTCCTACGTTGCAACCAGGCGTGTCTTTGTGAGCTCCTCGGCAGCACATCCAGTACCCCGGGCCATAGGGAAGGGCTTGGCAGTAGGGTTTATGATGCCAGCGACAAAGAGAAACATCTCCCTGTTTGTAATGCTTTTTGCACTGCTTGCAGGGATCATCTTTGTAGCGTGGATCACTAACCCAACAAGAGTCCGCTGGCCGTACATCATAACTCTCAAGGATGTATTTAAAGAAATGGCATGTGCACTTAAGGGCAGCCAGACTTTCAGTAGGCAGCAAGGAGAAGATCTTGATGATGATGTGGTGGGGCAGGAAAGCCATGTACTGCTGAGGTTCCAAAAGCTGCTGGATCTTAAAGCGCGTTTCAAGGAATTCGTGAGACACCAGGCGGCGGAAAGGAATAGGCACAGACCGGCGACTGACTACCCTAGTCGCTTCGCTCTCTGTCTCCTCAACATTTTGATGATTTTGTTCGATCACAAGTCCATCCTTGCTGCGCTCTCTAAATGACAGTGAAGTCTTCACAGAAGGTTTACTGTCAAACACACATAGAGAAAGTTCTTTGTTTTGAGATGTGCTCTCTGGGGAGGCAGGCTTACGCTGATCCCTCAGAGGCTGGACAAAGAACAACATTCCTGGTGGTGGTTCTTCACTGTGGCAAAAGCTTGGCAAGGACTGCAGGTTGTTTACAGTCTCGATAGCTGGAGGAGTCAAAGAACCTTCCTCTTGTTTGAGGGTGGTGGTGATGACAGGAATACACTGTGAGACCTCTGTCTTTGGCAACTCAAGGGCCTTGGATTGGAAACTCAGTTTGTCCAAATCACTACCCAGTTCTTGTGGAACTCTCTGAGGAACAGATTGTGATGTTGAACGAGAAGGTAGTGAATAAGGTTCGGATCCTGCCAGAAGGACACGCCCCACCTTCCTCTTCAAGCTGTTGTTTCGAGAGAGATCTCCATTTTCCCGAAGGCCCTGTCTGCTCAGGCACTGTGATTCCAACTTTGCCACCATATCCAGAACCCGGACAGATTCACCTTCCTCCTCTTGGACCTCCGGTTGTTCTGATCTCATGGACTGCTGCTCTGCAGACTGAGGGACAGACCCAACCTTTGACAGAGTAATGGTGCTGGTGCTGCATAAGGATAGAGGCTTGGAGTTCACCTGCTGGCTGTTACCTATTTGTTCCAAGTATGCCACCATTTCCACCACAGAGATTGTCTTTTCAGTCTCCTCTCCCTCAGTCCTGACTGCATTCTCTGCCGTTCCCCGGGAAGGACTGGTGTTCTCATTGGGGACCTCACATTGAGATGTTCTGCATGTATCAGGTTTTAGGGCTGGAGATTGAACACTTTTCTGCTTGTTGTCTGGGTTTCCAGACCTTCTCCTACGCTTAGCCCCAGACCTGTCGGCATCCCAGCAGCCTTTGTTCTTCAGAGAAACAGTCCGCAGCTCTGGGCCAACAGCTTCTTTTTCAGTGACGTTGTCCATATCACTGCTGCAAGTACTGCCACATTTCTGTGCTGCAAAAATGGCAATTTTCTCTTTTGTGTTTCCAGGTTTAATGACGGCCCATATGTCCAAAGATCCCTCTGAATCCTCTTCTTGGTAGATCCTAAGTGAGCCTTCATTCTCCAAAGTATTGGAAGATGAAAGCAAAACTAAAGAACTAGTAAATGTTGTGACAACAGGTGCTTTGCTTTTGTGGGCCCCTCTTACTCTAGTTGGTGCATTGCTCCCACTGTTGGTGCCACATCGGGGGGTATTGGTGGAGATGGCACTGAGGGGGCACCGGTTGGCTGTGCCGATGCCGGGTGAGCCTGTGAGACCACAAGCTTGGCGAACACCCCACTCTTTCCTGAGCACTCCCTGCTGGTCGGCATGGAGGCCTCGTGTTCCATTGTGCATAGACTCCCGATGTGTCTCTTTATCTTGTGGCTTGGGGTATGGCTTAAGGTGCATGGTGGCAAACCTGAGCAAAGAGAACAAAAGGAAAGTTTTTTTTAAGAAGTCCAAGGTGTGCAACTAGGAATTGAATGACAGTCACAAAGATAAAATCTGTAATTACTTAAAGGCAGGACAGGCAATTTGTCTAGAAACATTTTTGTTATGCTGGTTGAAAGTCCCTTCACATTCTTATTGCAATCACTAATAAATACTAAATGTTGTTTAATCATTACATTCAGTCTGAATGCCAAACAAACGTATGTGTTCATGTGTTAGTGGCTTTGGACAGAACTCTGAAAGGCGGAATCTTATGCTTTTAAATCTAGCTTGCTATTTCTACCCTAATAGCAAATACCCTTTTGGTGAACCAACCCTTTAAGATAAAGTCAGGAAAGCTCCATTTTTAACAACTTGGTGTTCAAGTTGAAAACACCATTTAAAAAAATCATTTTAAAAATGTTTTGTAACATTTAAAAAAAAACTTTGCACATTAGTTTAAACACTACAATGAAAAAAAACCTACAAAGAATGTAGAGATCAACATGGTGCAAACGTCTGCTGCTGACATCTGCCAGTGAAGCAGATTCTTCAGAACTCATATGGGTCAGGTGACCTAGTTTGCTAGACAGCTAGGCAAAGAACTCACTGGGGAGAAACTGTTCCACGGTTAACACAAGGGATAGTTGTACTCTCTGAGACTGATATAAAGAGAGCAGAAGCAGACACAGCTGGGCTCTTACACAAGCACTCAGCTGTCATGGACCCAGCTGCCCTACAAGTTCTGGGGGTGCAAGGCCTAAACCCTCACAGACACATGTGCATATAAGGCATTCCTCAACAGCACATTCAGAGCTGGTGAAGGGAATTCTCACGTGACTGAACTCAGGATGGCATTCAGAGAGCTTGGGCGGTTATTTTGGAGCGGAGCTGTGAGTGAGAGGTGACCGGTCTCAGAATGCAGACCGCAGCCATTCATTGGACCACAAACATGGAAAGTGGCGTGCCCACTAAGAAGTGTGAATGGCATGTCCTTGGACAGCTGGCATTGCCCAGCACCTCTCCATGAGTGGCAACAGTCTTAAGTGTGAAACAGAGGTAGAGAACTATCTGTCAGATTTTCATTAGTTGAACTGGAGTGGGACAATGTCTTGAACAGAGTGGGACAAAATAAGACAAGTCAACTGTGGCTTTAACTGTCCGTGGATAGAGGCCACACCCACAATTCATGGCACAACTCTTTCTTGAACTTCCTATTCTTGCCAATGTTCTGTGTTAGCACATCTCAGACATGACAGATTCCTTTCTACTGGTCTTTAAATTCAGCACCTACACATTGATTTGAGCTGACACACAAAGCACAGAGCAGTGTAATCTGTTTAAACATGTCAGAACCGACATCAGAAGCAAACAGACTGCTTTTCCCTGTTATTCACATAATCACAAACAGCATGTTACATCTAATTCAGACAGACAATACAATATCAAGAAAACCACAACTGTACTGATAATACACAATGTTTTCAGAAGAACACTGCAGGTCCACTGCTGGACAAGGCTGGTTACTCTGGAGACATGCCAGCTCCTATCTGACACTCTATTGCTGATTTCTACCCATTACACAACCTGGCTGAAACATGCAGCTCCTCCCAGCGTTTGCTCTCATCACACCCACAACACAGAGATTCCTTAAAACCATCTGCCAAAGCACACGTGAGTTAATGATGATTTCATGCAGAAAAACACAACAAACACCGTCTAAAAACAGGGAGAGAAGTCAAAACATGAGGTGAGCTCGTTGTAAATCAGCACAAGGCCTCAGTAAACAGGAGATTTGTAAATTCTTGTAAACGCTCATGATTTCCTCTGTAAGAGGCCTGCCAGAGAATCTGTCCAACTCACAGAGAAAAAAAACTGTACAAGGATGAGGTCACAATTATGAAGTGTGCTCTGCTTCCATTATGCTGTAACATTGTGTTCTTCCTGAAGCTGCGAATCCGCACACGTCTCCATGTGTTTCTGCAGCCTACAGCTCATGTAGCCACAGCTTAGAGACAGCATGACAAAGGAGTAATTACAAACGAGATAAGAACAGAGCCCTAATCTTTGCGACACAGGAATCCAATGTGAATTTAACCTCAATTTAAACTACTATTTAGGCTTAAATGTAAACTACCAGGGAAGATTCCTCAGACTGCGTGACAGACGCAGGTATGGACTTGAGAGCAGAAAGCAGTCATTACCTCCAGACTGACGGCGGATTGGAGGTTGGTAACCGTGGCTGCCGGTACGGGGTGGGGCTGCAGTAACTGATGGTTTCACATTTCTGAGGCATGAGGTTCTTCCTCCAGTGTGAGGGATGACTCCAGCAGAAGAGATCAGGAACTCAGCTACTCTGCAAAACAATGTCCAATGTAAATGCACACTGCAGTGCACTGGTTACACACAGATGTTCAGACAGGCGACTTTCAGTAAGATGAATGATGGGCTGCATTATGTAAGTCTTATGTAAAGGAACAACTGGTATGGGCAACGCAACTGCAATCGCTTGTGAGGGTGTCATTTAAAAATAGCTCGACTTTATCGCAGAGAGACCCAGAAACCCAGATAAGAGATACTGATGAGAACAGGGCTTATAAAGATGAATCTCAAACAAACTGGGTCACGGCACCACTTGGTTAAAGCTGCAATCCATTGGGTTAAAAATAAAAGTTCTTGATCAAGTACATGACAGATCAGTGTTCAACACAATCTCCTTACCCTCAATCACAATGGTAAGTTTATAGAAATGATTTATAATTTGATTTCCTGACTTCAACATATGTAAAGTACATGAGTGACCTGCAACCTGCAGTGCATTGATTTAATATGTAATATCACAAACCTGTAACAGTTGGTCAGAAAACATGAGAGATGATGGTGAACTTGAACTACAGCTTCAATGATTACAATAAACATAATAGAAACAACACAGCAGATAAATACACATGGACAAAAGCTAAACAAACACACAGCTCTGACTCTTATATGCCTATTGTCTCTCCAGGGGCTGGAAAAGCAGCCAAGCAGTTTGTTTTCAAAAGAGTGAATCACCCACAAAGACCAGATTAAAAAACGTTTTGGAAGAGTTTTCTAGTGCCCCATCCCGAGCCCTTACCGGCAAACTGACGAACAAAAAACACGCTGGCTGAGCTCACTGTAAGAAAGATTACATGCTCCCAACAGACGGACCCAAACAAAGAGATCAACTTCATTTCCTTTCTGCTCTACCATCAGACTTCACTCTCTCTCCTTACACTCCAAGTTCTGTCATGTTGATGCGGATCCACAAATGATCCGCTGCCTGAAACAGCTAAAAACCTGCCCAGCACAGACAATTTCACATGGTGCAAGAACTTCAAAACATCCCTCACAAGTTCCACTGTGCATGCCTTCAGTACTGCACTACAGAGAGTAGCAGTATGTAAACACAGTCCTAGTACAGCACGTGGTCTCATTGGTCTGACTGACACCCTCCAGAACTGAATTTAAGCAGCAGTGATTGGCTGGAACAGATGGGCTCTGCTGACAAGCATGTGCGTGTCTGTCGGAGGAGATAAACGCAGGTCTGATGATCAGCCAGTGAGTTTTTAAAGGCTTCCTGCAGTACCTGAACTTGCTCAAGCTTTCCTGAAACAATAGCTGTTGTTCAGAAGTTGGGGTGGGGTGGCTGCTAAGCTCACACAATGTCCCTTCCAGACCCACACCAGCTGCTACAACAGCTTTTAAAGATCTGTTCACATCATTGAACCAGTAAAAAAAGATCATAAATTAAATAATCACACCTCTGCACTCTCTCAAACAGAGAAGCATTAATTGGTTGAAAGTGTGTGAAAATGTATAAACTGTGAAAATTGGTTGAAAATGTATAAAGGTTCATTATAATCTTGTTTCAGAGGCTGGACGGCTCTTCAATACTGCTCACTGCACAGTACAGACTGCCAGCTGTTTAAATAAGACAGCATGCAGTACACAACAACATACTTTAAACTGTAGTATGCTACACTGTCACATGACTTCATTACATCGCATGTTGTTTTGTCTTTTTAATTCAAATTTTTGATCAAATTATGAGAGACAGATAATTAACAATTCATCACCCTGGAAATGAAGGTCAAACTAAAATCCAGAAACCCAATCAGATATAAAGTCTATTTTTTATAGAATAAATGTTTTGAATTTTGCTAAACTTCAAAATACTCCTAACTCCTTAAAAAGATTTGGCACTATTTCGAAGTTACCAACAAATTTAGTAAGTAAATGAGACACTGACCAACACACAACAAAATCTTGTTACTTAAATTGTTATGCTTACAAATTTGCTTTCCTTTACAAATTGTATTAAATTAAATCAGAAGAACACAAGACTTCTCACAAGACTTTTGGAATCCACAGCATGAAAACAAAGTAGGTCCAAGTGCATGATGTAGAAAACTAGAGAGATGTTGTTCAATATTTCAGCCCTTCTGAAAACACAAGCGTTCACACGCCCAGATTCTTCAGAACAACTTTCCTTCCTCAGGAACATGAAGTAACAGTGTGGTTTTTCTATTTAAATACAAGCACAGCGAGTCGGTGCATTTCACATGCACTCAGCACAAGAGCAGTTTATGGTTTTAGATTTTATTTGCTGGTCTTTCAGCTCAAAGCACTTGGGAGTTTTTTTCTCATAAGTGAACTATAGTTTGGTTATGGAGTCATTGTGCAATGCCCTTCTCATGTTGCTTTCCTTCATGTTCCTGAGTCACAAACATGCTTCTGATTAGCTCTGCTTCTCTGTTCTGTCTGTCCACAGCTATGCAGGATAGTCGTTTATATGTGGCTACTTTCTGCTGTGCACTTATAGCATATCAAACTTTATGCCATGTTGCAACATCAAAACAATAAGCACTCAGCAGGTTGACCCGCTGTTTACAGAGGTTAACAGCAGTTCAATAAGCTATCAACATGGCCAAATCAATACTTTAAAGTCCCAAATGGACCAAAAAAAATCACCTGCAGAAGCTCAGAGCTCCACAGCTGATTTCCACATCACACTTGCTCTGTATCTGCTCACTCAGCCTGTTGCATGAGCTGTGTGTGTGTGTGTGCGTGCGTGCGTGCGTGCGTGCGTGCGTGCGTGCGTGCGTGCGTGCAGGTACTCGATTACCAAAAACTGTAACTTTGACACCATACTAGGAATAGTTAGGTCAGGTCAACAAGCATATCAACAACTCAACCCAACTGCCCGTTCACCCAACCCAACTCAAGACAGGCAGCATAAAAAAACAAGCCCAATATACATGACCTCAGACAAAACCAGTCCTCTTTAAACTTCTCCAGCTGAAACCGGATACTCTGAACACACCTTGTGTAATCTGCTTTCCAGGACCAATTCTCTGCCATGACAGCGACCTTCATTCTCCTGCCAATTAAACTGTCCACTGTCATAAACGTCTATGAAGTCACTCATGTGACATCATTAAGACAGGGTGTGCCAACTACACAGTCTCAATACGACAGACTGTCTGCAAAGGGTTTTGCTGGAGAACTCATCTGAACGTGAACGCTGAAACAACACACTATGGCAAATACACTACATCAAGCTAGAACAAAGGAATGGGTAGTTCCACGGCCGACAGGAAAATCGTGTGGATTAGATCTGCAGTATTAATTGAGGAAAACAATTTCACACGCTCCCCGAATAAACTTAAGACATGCCACAAAAATTCTGCCACACAAATACCACGAAGCTTTTCAGCTTGATGAAAAACAAGGTAAAAGGCCCTTTTGCAGGTGGTAACTGGAACCACATACATACACCTGCCTATGAACGAGACAAAGGCTTGTCCCAACCTGCTGGATCATTCTTTCCTGCAAACATTCACATGGAAGCTCACACTGGTGTGTGGAGTGAGGTAAGGTGCACCTTCCTTCCCCTTACACCTGTCACATGACTCCAGACAGATGACCTAACAGGTTCTGATAAACTGTGTTTGCAGTCCAGTTGTGAGTCTCTCCTGCAAGATCTGGATGGTTTGTGTTTAAACAGGCATTTGGGCTGAACTGTGCTGCTCGAGTTTAATGTAACGTTCATTTAACTTCTTCAAAATTCATGACACACATCTCTGAAAGCTGCAATCCATAACTTTTTTAGAAATAAACAAACAATCAGTTACTGGGCAATTACGTAAACGGATGAGTGTTCAACAATTTCCTCACCTTACCCCAAATCACAACAGTGCGTTCATATTAATGTACCATTTGAGCGGTCAGGTCCAATGTCAGTTTGGCTTCATTTGAGAAAATGTAATGAAAAGTACATAAAATAACCTGCATTTCTAGTTTTAAACAGAGATGGCAGTAGAGAGACAAATGGACAGATTGCAGCTTTGAAATACCTGCTAACTTCATACCAGCTTCTATAATTATGTTCATGGAGAGAATTTATTTAAAAATTAAACTAAATATGATGTTTACAATCCATTTTATTCTAATTCTAACATTAAGTTTAATCATTTAAACAACTTCTTATACGTGGTCTGAGAGTGTTTATATTTCTGTGGCGTAACTAAAAATGGTGTGTCAAGCTCTTATATATCTCCATGTAATCTCTATACAATTATGGTTATGCCTCTAAATCCCACAAAACGGTGAAAGCCAAAGACTCAATTACTGGTTGTGCTGGTGTTGGACTCTCCGGGTCTTGTATTGCAAATTGTGGACTGTTTGTTTTTCAGATGCTTTTCTGAAACTCTTGCACCAAGATGGGACAACAATGTAGATTAAAAAAAGCTTTAAAAAGCAAAACATCTGAGAACTGACTCAATACTGACCAACCCAAAAACACCCTGAGAAAGACAGCATACAAACACGATACATCAGGTGATAAAAACTAGCCAATGAAACTGAAACCGAGTCAACCACAAAATAAACTACCCACCCTAGCACCACATCATGACAAATAACCAGCAGTTTATCACCTTGTAATGAGATGTAGGCCTGGTTCATACTGATATGTCACATGACACAAGACAGCAGATCAGTGGAAAAACAAACGTCAGAGCTTCAGAACGTCTAGTTTAAATCCTCCAAAAGAAGAAAAACAAGATTTTTGGATCAGCCACGATCAGTAGCAACTGACCTGTTGAATACAACAACTGACCTGTTGAATACAACAACTGACCTGTTGAATACAACAACTGATCTGTTGGATCAATGCAGTGAGGCAAAGTCCAGATGCCTAGTTAAATATTTGTATTCTCTTTGCATCGCGTCTTATAGTCCTCTTATAAGCACTTCCCATGGTTCAGAGGTCAACTGAAATAAATGATGGCAATGTAAACAGACGACTGCTCACCAGAAAAATCCAACCCATGATTCTTTAAATGTCATTAAGTTCAAGGCATTGACATGCCATTACATCTCTGCAGCTAAACTAAGCTTCAAGCTCTTTAAAACGTATGATGCGCTTCATTATAATAAAACAAACCATACAGTTCATTTAAACGAAGGTAAAAATCACAAACAACAGAGCCACCCAAACTAGAAACAGGCCCCTGGACCAGAAAAGTCGACACACAGTTATTTTTCAGTGACCAGAAGAGCAACATAAATCATATTACATTATTTACACCAGTAGAGCAATATTAATGTCATTAAAATACAAGACGTGCTGCGTCTGTCCATATTAGCATCGAAGCTAACTGACATACATGCCATCACATACACATAAAAACGAGTTTTCAAACGATTATAAAGATACATACGTATTAATATAATAAAGGTATAAACCACAGAGTGCGATTAAACCTATTATACAGACTGTGTGTCCTGTTTTTCGGGCTGTTTAAAGGCTAGTTCCGCTCAGCGTATCCCAAAATGAATCAACGTGAAAAAACAACATAAATGTCGCATTTTTATCTATTGAAATGCAAAATAAAGTCATCGAAACTCC
>JAZGTI010018603.1:0-11547 GCA_036877585.1 Botia kubotai
AATCTGTTATTTGGTTAAAGATAGCAAATCAGGCAGATGTCAAGATAAACAGGGTGCAACATGCCTTTATCTTCAAACTGGACATTTGTACAATAAGTAAACATTTTAGATCGTTTTGTATGATAAATAAACAATGCTGTGTTGTGAAACCTGGATACAAAAACAAAACCTGTTAATAATCTCTGCCTTCTATTATATAAATACATACCTAGGTGTGTGTGTGTGTCTTGCATTATGTTCTGCTTTGTTAAACAACAGACAGAGTTCTGCCCTAAAATGTCTTTTCAAAGCACTGGGCTCATATACATCAGCCCATCCACGCCACAGAACATTACATCACAGCATGGTTCAAAAATAACCATTCAGTTGAAAACAATTTAGATTTACATCTAATTGTTCTGTTCCCATAAATGATTTGAGGGAAAGCATTGTTTTTGTTCTTTTGTCTCACGCGTTCTGTATTTTCATTTACCTTTTTATCTTGCCTTGTAATCTTGTATGAGAAGTCAGGTGATTATTGAGTCATCGATTATTTTTTCCTACAGAAACCAATGACACAAACTCCAATAATAGCCTTCAAATCAAACGGCTGACAAGACTCATGAATGCAGGTATGTGTGTAGAGAACTACTCTGCCATTAACAGGAGCAAAGGGATGTTTTATGAAATAACCAGTTTATCTTTCCCATTTTTCCACACTGATGAATTTGATTCATTGGGTTTCAGTGTCACATCTGCGAGAAATTATTATTGTGCTCCATTTGCATTATTTTAACCAATTTACTTAAAATAATCATTTTCTCATATCATTTTCTCAAAAGCATGTAAAACAAGGAAATTAAGTTTTGACCTGAACGGGTCTCTAAAAACCATGCAACGAAACAGAATGACATTAAAGCTTAGAGAGCATGCCTTACAAAAAATGTAATATTACCATGTTTTGTACCTCACCATTATAGTAATTCCATGGCATTATTTTAAGTACTTTGGAGTACCATGAAAATACCATGCTATATGTATACAGTTGCCATAAGCATACCCCCAGTTTTACAGAAATTTTAAATAACTAGTTAATGTCATATGAAGATTATTATATTATTGCAGTGGAATTGTGTATGTGTGTGCGTGTGTGTGAGGAGGGAGGGTGGAGTCACATAATGATTGATGTAGGGAGGAGAGAGAAACAGAGGGGAAATAAGGGGCGGGACTAAATGTAAGTGCTATGAAGAGCATGGGCCGTGTCAGAGCAGCAGAAGGGAGGAGAGAGGCGGTGTGCATCTGTGTGTGGTCACTATCACATGCTCCTCTCTTGCACACCACACTGTTGTTTGATTGTGCTTTGATCTCACTAAACGCAGTGTGCTGCGTTTGACAGTCTGTGCAAACTGTGTGCTTGCTTGCTTTCATTCTTTCTTGTTCAGAGGGAGGTATGAACTGGCCAAGAACTACACTGCATGATTCACACCTATGCTGAGTCAAAAGAGTTCATAGATCTGCACAACAGGTAAGATTTCATACCTTTGAATTGATCATGCAGCATAAGAAATTGTCTATAAGTTTAATACATTACTGCTCAAGAGCCGGTCTGGTTTAGATACACTGATAGACGGTGGTTCTGTGGTTATACAGATTAACTAATATTCTTTGATTTTTGAATGATGGTGGTGTGTACAAACTCCACACACTGAGCTATAGTCAGATGTTACTGTGATCATCTGAAGACTGAACATAAACATTGTTCCAGCAGATATTATGAGGTCACAAACATTCTTTATGATGGTGTACCATGTTTTGTTGCCCTGTGTCAGGTTGTGTTGTGTTTGTGGTAAGGGAGTCAGTGAAGGAAAACGAAGGTATTGATTTGTCAGTCCCGAGGACAATGGGCTTTTTAGTTAACCTGTACTAGTACTAGTTAACAGTGTTGATGAGGTGTGAGTTTAAAATAAAATATATGAAAACATTTATTCATTTACTAGTTTTAAAAGGCTCATAATTCAGCCAAGGCATGTTTTTTTTCAAATGTAATAATGTCAACAGGTTTGTGTGAGGGTTGGGTTTAGCACGGTATAGTAAATATCATGTGGCTAGTATAAAATTATTTAAGATGATCATTAATGTCGCTTCAAAGGTCTCTGTGTGCGTGTGTGATAGAGAGAGAGAGAGAGAGAGAGAGAAAAGAGCCAGTAGTAGTTGGTTAACATACTGCTGGTTTTAGTGAGTTCACATAGCAGTTAGCTTGGATGCTGTCTAGCAGAACTAAAGCTGCAGTTTAAACTCTTGTTCATAAGTCACAGGAATGAGTGTGGCCCAAGGACATCTGCGTTCTCTGATTCTCACCCTCACACACGTATGCACACTCTCCCTCTCTTTCGGTTCAGAGCTTCTACACAGCAGAAAATTAAATCAGCAAACTACATCTGACTCCCACAGAATCTGGATTTATTGACAGTGGCTGTGTTTTAGTTGTGTGAAGATAATTCACGCTAGTGGGTTAATGGAAACATCTCTCATTCATCATCATTTTGGCTTTCCAATAAGTGGATTGCTGATTAATTAGGTCAATATATTCCCGTATTAATCTGTGTCCTTTTTCAACCCCATTCAGAGTTTGAGTTCGTTTACCACTGTAAATAGCTCCAGTGTGGCTTTCTGTGCAGGAATTAACCAAAGCACGCACACACACACAATGTAAAATGCTCACAGAGCAAGAAAACTACAATATGTTTGCTTACTGTTGCAGAATAGCTTTCCTATTTGAATAGATATTGAATATATTATAGATAAGCAAACTTTTATGAGCTATATTTTAGAATAAAAAATATTATTTAAATATTATATTAAATATTTATTAAATATTATATTAAATATTGTTTTTTAGAAGAAAAAAAAGCTATGAATATTCCCCACCAGGATCAATGGATATTATTCACCATGATATATAAATATTTTGTGTGTCACGAAAATGATGTTTTGCTCACTGTTCGGTACAACATTGTCCCCAAAATATGTTTTGGTTCCCAAAGTAGCTACACACACACATAAACACACACACACACACACACACACTGATTCATTGAGCTGTAGTTTCTCTAGTTACTGAGACTCTGAGCAGCAAGTGCAGGCAGGTGTCTCTCTCCTCTGTCCACTCGCCCTCATTTTCTGTCTCACTCATCTTGCTGTTTGACTCCCTCGCTCTCTTTTCTGTCTGTGTCTATCTCTTATCAATGTTATTTGCAGAACGCTTGTGTGCCATAGCTCCTGTTTCCAGTAAACTCATAGGTTATTTTTAGAGTTAATGTGTCTATGGGTGTGGGGTCACCCTCTCACTCTTCTCTTCATATCATAGTGATTATGGCTCGAGCTTTGTTGAAAAATATTTCCTCTTTTACGTTTTTTCTTTGCTGGTAGGACTAATGCTTGTTTTTTTGGTGACCTCACTGTGGCTGTTTTGCAGTTGCTTTTGTTTCGCTATTAAATGTTTGATGATACATTAGAATTCCCATCTGGCTATGTGGGGCAGATGTCCCCCGACCCCCGGGCCCAAAGCTGTGAGGCCCCCTATTCTGCAGTACTGTAGCCTAATATGTAGGGCCCTAATTTCTAATACCTACAAAATTCTATGGGGGCCCCTATCCTACAGCACAGGGGCCAGGACTCTTACAGTTTGCTTTTCTGGAATACTGCATATTACATTTCAATCCCAGTAGTGTAACAAGAAATTATGAATTGCCTAAAATAAAGCATGTAGCCTTTAGGCATTTTGTGTGATTCAGTTGCGTGATTCAGTTTTGCGTGTACAGATGGGTTGTGTGTTTATAGTGAGCATCGTATTGTGTTACATTACGTCATCGAGTGGGTTGGGGGCCTTGTGACATTTGTGCCTTAGGGCCCTGTGGTCCTTTGATCTGGCCCTGGATGATAACAGATTTGCTATTATAGATGATGCAGCTTTATATCTTAAAAATAACAAGAGTAATTTTTTATTAGTGTAAGAAATTTAAGTAAATTTAAGTTCTCTTCTTTCTGACATGCTCTTCCTCTTGAAATCAGGTACACACACACACACACACACACACACACTTTCACAACTGAATCCCTGGATGGGAAGGAGAGACAAGGAGAGACAAAGTCCATCAGAAGCTCCTCCACTTTTCTACCTGGTCCTGGATCAGTCTTCCAGTAATTTCTGTTATCTGCATAGTAATAAGGAATAAATCAGAGCTGTCCTCAGCTCAGTCAAATACTACTGCCACTGCAAATACTACTGTGTCAAAAATAATACGGTGGTTTATTTCTATAAAGTGCACCTGTAACATTTCCTCATATTAAACATACACAAACTCGCCATGTCACACTTTCGTGAGTGTCACAAAATGTCACACAGCATCACACAATCTTCTCACAAACATCTGTACAAAGCCGTATAGAAGTTAATATTACCCAAGATTTCATAAAGTTTAATAAAAGTTCATGTGAAAGTGTCACGTATGTGTCATGACTGGCTAAATTCACGAGTCATGATTACAGAACAACGCGACCGTGCTGTAAACAGTTCAGCTGTTCAATCACATTTCAGGGAATTTCTAGGAATGTTTTCGTGAAGTCCAAGTAAATGTTTGTTAAAGAGGGATTCTTACACAAAGGAGTCATCAAAGACATGTGACACAAACCTCAACTCAAGCCACGTAAACACTGGAATGGTTTCTGGCTTCGTCATTTTTTTGGCAGACTAACAGAAGTCTGTTAGTAAGTTTAAACAATCTCTTACAATCAATGAAAGAAGCAAAAACATTTAGGATTCAGAATATGCTTCCCTGAAGCATGACATCCAGCTAACACTTTTAGTTTGTAAGATCATTTCCCTAACGTTTCCATTAGGTAACAAAAACATTAATAATGTTTATTTGAATGTTCTGGGGCATTCAATATGTCTAGTTGTTTTTAGACGTGTATTAACATTATTGGATGTAAGAATGTTATTTAAATGTTTTGTCTCTGTAACATTTTTAAAATGTTCTGCTTTTAAAACAACTTAAGAATAACGTTTTTGATATAAATGACATATAACAAAAAAATCTACATGCAGTAAATGTTCTACTAACATTTACTGCAAGAATGTTTTTGGTAACTTTGAGAAAACTTTGAGAAAACATTTTAGAGCACGTTAGCCAACATTCTGAAAATGTTCCCTGTTAGCTGAGATGTGCAGTCCACTGTATGTACTGTAGGTTTCAAATGTTTCCTCCTTGTCCACTGACACAGCACGCATCAATAAAAATAGCCCAGTGCTAAAGTGAATCTAACTATTTAAAACAAACGTCTAAAAGGGTGAAACAAACTGTGTTGGCAAAGCAGGATATGTGCTCATTGTTTTTGTTTAGCTGGTCCTTTTTTAGATCTGTGGAGACGAAACATGACGGTCTGTATCCCTTTTGAAAGAGCAGGAAGGAGGATATAAAAACACAAAAAACAGCTGCTAGTGTCACACACACACACAATGCACACACACATTCAGAAACTCACAGGGAGAGAGGCAGATAAGGGTCCTTCTGTGTAGCCATGGCCCACTTTGTCATTTGATGGAGTTTCATGCTACTGGCCATGTAAGATGAATATCAGAACTGTATTCGGCCAAAACATCACAATTCTTTGAAGTACTTCAGAGTACCACATAAATATTATAGAAATATGTCAGGGTATTTATATAGAAATGTCATGGTATTACCATCTGATACATTACTCTTCCACAGAGTCAGCACGATACTATTTTGCGAAGGATTTTAAAGACCTGTACCTTCATTTTTGTGCAGTGCTTGAGAAAGAGCTGAGAATCTCATTCACTGTTCCGTGAACAGATTCCCTTTTCAGAAAACACAACCTTGTTTTCGACAAAACTGAGAGTGTTCAATATATCTTAGAGTCTTTGAGCTTTGAGGAGATAATACAGTGGTTCTGCAAACCAGGTGACTAAAGACTCACCTGAAACTTGGAGTTAAGTTCACTTGTGTTGCATGTTGAGTGTAACCATCTCATAACTACTGCAAAGCTCTTCCGTTCTGAAACTTACCTTCACGCTGTACTGTTGCATACATAAACCACGAAGATAGAGGAGCTCTTACCTCACTAAACTAAACCAGGCTTTAAATCAAGCCAGGAGATGGGAAAATCTATGCGTTCATGTGGGGTATAATCGAAGGCCAAAGGCTGTTGAATGGTGTTGATCGGTTAACCGTGAGTAATTCCTGCCAGTAAATATCGGGAATTGAATGACAGCCTGCTGTGTGGTAAAGTCCTATTGTTTCAGAATAAATACTCCTCACCATGGTAACCAGAGGGGCTCATTCCCTCATGGAATAGAAGCTTGATCCAGGGACAAAGCGTTGAATTTTTGCATGGTGTGGTCATATTAAAAATATTTGCCACTCGACTAAATAGAGGGTCTTTAAAACAAAGGAGAGTTGAGAACTGGGCTCAGGCTATTGTTTGAGTGTGGAGTTAATGTCCCTCACTGTTGTTCGGACTGAGAGTTTGATGTATGTGCAATTGTGTGTGGGTCTCATTGAGATGAGATCAAGGTCAGGCTGTTTATTGAAGCAGCAGTTACTCGGCTTTGATTATTTTAAGGGAGGCGGAAATGACGTGGCGCAGATCCACTGTGTCTATGACATCCTGTTGAAAAGCCGCTGACTTTATTTAACTTGCGGTGGTGAGGTGATAAAGAGAGCAGAAAAGAGAGAGAATGGCAGGAACTGGGTTGCCAGGTCCTCTTAAAATTTTGGGTTTTGTTTTGTTTTGTTTTGTCTGGGATTATTGTCAGAATTCAGTACGTTTTTGGGAACGATAGTGCTCGGCCTCCATTTCACAATAAAAAGTGACTAACCACAAATCGTAAGTGTCACGTCACCCCACCTGCTATTTCAAACTGCTCTGCACAGAACGTCATTTTAAATCACCACAGTCTGTCTCTCTTTTCTCCTTTTTAGCCTCTTCCTAGATGTGTAATGCACGCTTTTGTCCTTTTTCAGGCGTGTGCTCACATTCATGAGATATTTATTGCTCTTTTGTTTCAATCTTTGCTTAATTTAATGTCATGCCTCAATATATCAGATGAAAGTAATTAAGCAGTTTTCGTTATCCATAAACCGCACCCTTTTTCAATTGTTTAGGCAAGTTGCTTATTTTTGGAGTTTTTTAAACCAGGTTTGCTTGTTTTTCCTTGTAAGCGCTGGCATCACTGGACACAAGGATAACATTCTCAACTATTGTCTGTTGCTCATTATCTTTTTCTTTCTCTCTCACACCCTTGTTCACACACACACATACAAAAGACAGATTGGTGGTCACCCCCCACAAGTGTACTAAGACGAGGTTCCTGTGTGCCGAGCTTCTGTTTACGGTGTGTTTGGGAGTATTTTTAGCCTGGCACAGGGACGCCTGTTACACAGACAGGAAAAGGTTAGAATAGAAGGAAGTCCACTCGCCATTTAGACAAACAATCCCTTCATCTGCATCAGTGAACTGAGAGAAAGAGAGAGAGAGCGAGAGAGAAAGACAGAGAGAGAGATTTCTCACATTCACTAGTACCACATGGCGTTCACAGGTCCTCTCACATAATCTCACGATGTTGAGGGAGAGTGGCCAAAGCTCTTTCATATTCTCCCTCTCATTAACACACAAATGATTCATCTCTCTCTCTGCATAAAAATGGTACTAAAATCTTAAACCACCCACCTACTGTTTGCATTTTATAGTCATAAAGGAATAGTACATTAAAAAATGAAACTACGGTCATCATTTACTCATCCTCATGTCATTCCAAACCCATATTGTGTGATGATTTTTGTACCACTGAAAGATACGGTGCCATATGAATAATGTGTTTATTTCATACAATGAAAGCACATGACCAATGGCTGTTAAACATTTAAAAGGGCTGCAAAATTTAAATTTGTTATTTGCTTTTAATTGTTTTGCATATTAAAACATTGCAGTTCATGGAAATGTTCGGTATTTCTGGTCTTCACATTCCATTTTTGAATTTACAATCGATGAGATTTGAGAACTTTAGCTGAGAGAATGATGACTGCATGTTTTTCATTTTTGCGTGAGCTGTTCCTTTAAATTAAATTCTACTGGGTTTGAACTGTGTTCAAAAGCCCTTCTGTCTTGTCTTGCAACAGCCAAAAGCTATGAAATCAGTATCAAAACCCTCTTTTCATATTTGGTCCATTTTGTGATTGTGAGGAAAAGCAGTTCCTCTCAGGCTAGATGCATTTAGCCTTTAAACTGTGTTATAATTTTAGCACTTTTCATGGGTGTCATGAATTAGCCGAGCTTGTCCAGTTCCTCAACGGGTCAGATTTTCTGCTATCGATTCTAGTTTCGGGTCTCAGTCGAGTTCAGATGTTACCTTAAGATTTAAGTGGATTAGCATCAACATGGCCCTTTAAAAATGCATGATGTCGTATATGGTGGAGGAAGTTTTAGCTCAGCATGAGGAAGAAGTGACCGGTACTGCTTTATGAATTATCCACATATATTGCTAGCTTTCTCTGTGTGGCAGTTTCACACGCTCTAGTTCCTGCTGCGTCCCTTTGCAGTGTGTGGCAAGGATGTTAGCAGCTTCATTTTGAGAAAGAGACTCTTAAAGGGATAGTCACCCAAAAATCTGTCATCATTTGCTTCCTCTTCTGTCCTTCCAAACCTGTATGATTTGTATTGTGGAACACAAGCAAAGAGGATGTTTAGAATGTCAGATTGTCTAATTTGCTCTTGTCAAAACAATGAACGCGTGTTCCTGTGTTTCTGTAGCTCAGTTGGTAGAGCATTACGCTAGCAGCGCAAAGGTTGTGGGTTCAGTTCTCAGGGGAGCACACGTACCGCCAAAATGAATAACTTGAATGTAGTGTAAGTCACTTTGGATAAAAGCGTCTGCCAAATGCGTAATTGTAAATGAAAGTGGATGGTGACAAGGAGCTATTAGGTACCAAAAAAAGCACCTTAAGCATCATTAAAGTTCTCCATCCATTCAATGTCAAAGTATTTTGAAGCCAGACAGTAGTTTTGTCTCTATTCACATTTTTCATCTTGCCTTGAAAGTCTTGCGTGACAGCTGTGGTCACTGTACACTTTCATCAAATGAGAAAAGAACAGATTGGACATTCGGCTAAAAATATCTCCATTTGTGTTCCACAGAAGAATCAGTGTCCTAGAGATTCTCAAAGACAGAGTGAATAAATGATGATCGACTGAATAAATGAATAAATCATGAATTAATAAGTGAATAAATAATCAGCAAAGAATGCTGTATCTTTGACCATTGATCTGTGCTATTCATGTGCTAACCAAATGATTTTCAGACAGAAATCATGAAGTACGCCAGTTAACCAACAGACTCTGAAGCTGGGGAGCACTGATTTGATTTGGAACTGCTGGTTGTGTCGTGTTTTGGGTTTACTGGGTTCATCTGTAGTAAATCAGGCTTTATAGAGCGACTGCCACAGATAATCGTCTCTTGTCTCTGTGGGCTGAAGCTGTAGATGACTGTCTGATAATGAGTTTGCAGAGAGGTAACTCATTTACTGATTGCAGGTCTCTGGTGTTGAGTGAATGACTCCATCGTGTAAGATGCGTGTTTGTGGGTAGACATGTATGCATTTACATAGTGTCTTGTGTTAGCTGTGGGGATTTTTAGTAGATTGGAAAGCAGTAAAATGTGTGAGTCTTCAGCGCAATCAGCCTGCAAAAAATTAAAATAGTTTAAACAGTTAAGAAATGTCATAATAATGAAGACACAATATGCCATCAGTGTAAATGTGTAAGCTCATTATGTGAATGAGCCCTGCTCTGTTTTTTTGTATACATATTTAATGAGCCAGACATTTAAACATTTGTGCTGTGTACATAAAGGATTGAAGGGCTTGTTGAGTTGTCACACAGAAAACATGTTCAGATCTGACCCACTTGTTCTGTCATTACATTTCTGGCCTATAAATAGAGACATACATAAGTCCACGTGCACCTGCAGTGAGCTTGTCATAAGTCATCTAGAGGTGCTGATATGCATGACCTCTCTTGAGGGTCAGCGGGCGGAGTCTGAGTTCTGAACAGCTGCAGACGGTTCACTGAGAACACCGTGACTTTATCCGGCTGCAGAAGCGCACACAAACACACACAGATATAAAGAGCAGATGTTTTGCTGCCAGAGACACATCTGCTGCCTCTGCATGTCCCTCAGACGGTCTGTCCTCTCTCTCTCTCTCTCTCTCTCTCTCTCTCTCTCCCTCTCGCTCTCTCTCTCTCTCTTCCCATCATATTCTTTCACTTGCTTGCTTGCTGTTTGTTTGTCAGAATTGTGCTGTTATACTGAATACCAGCACAGCTGCGCTCTTGATCATGTGACATCACTGAACTGCGTCCTTCAACTCGATTCTCGGTCCAGTTCACAGAAAGTGTGAAACACGTCTTTGAGTAAACACGCTCAATCCTCCCTCACTCTCTTTCTCTCAATATCTCTGTCTCACTCTTTCTCTCTCATTGGTTTGTATCTGACTCTCTCCCCGTTCATGTTCCGAGCCCTTCTGTCACTCTGATTGGCCGCGATGTTCCGTCATATGGCCGTCTGATGTGCGTTGGTGTTTACAAACAGGCGTGGAGGACAGCAGGAGAGTGTCAGTCAGCTGATCACAGTCTGTGCTGCTAGAGGAGTTCTCCATTCCTAAAGGGAGTTACACTTTAGTCAGATCCACTCAGTTCTGGTAATGTGAAGAATTTCGGGTAAGTGAATCAGGTGAACGAATGGCTGTTTGATTCTAATGTGAGACTCTTGGAAAGCGTCTTCGGATTGAGCTCTGTATGCTGTTGAGATCATCGTATTCATCGCAATCGAGTTCTGAGTCCTTGCATTTTCTCAATGAGTAATTCTCTCACTCTCTGTTTTGCTCTGATTGTCAAGAGGCTGTTCGGCACTGCTGCATTTATGAAATATTAAGTGGCGTGGTGTGTTGCGTTATCGAAACTTTACCGGTCCAGTTTTGGTCTAATGTTTAATTTTTGATTCAGACAACTATGCTCCCCAGCCTGTCAAAAAAGCAGTTCCTAATATTAACCACAAACCTGGTTAGGTAGTTAGGTAACAAACAGGTACTTGTTTTGGAATTTATATAGACACCTGTTTAGATGTGTTATGTTTATACTCTTTAGCACTGTTTGAATTTTAGGAGTTTGTGCCCAGCTAACAATTTTAGGGAACCTTCAAATTGCCCGTTTTTGGATGTTGTTTTTGTTTTTTTTATAACCAGGCAAAAACATTATTCTGTAACATTTTTAAACATTCCACTAACAACTTACACTAAACATTCCACTAAAAACATGAAAGAACGTTTTGTAACTTTAAGAGAACTTTTCAGAGAATGTAAGCTAACGTTCTGAGAATGTTCCCTGTTAGTGTGTGTCTTCAGCTGTGCTGTTGTCCTTCATGATTTACTGTATCAGCTGAAATTTAAGAACCTAATTATAGTCTATAAGAACTCAATTCATCTGACATTT
>JAZGTI010018604.1:0-11546 GCA_036877585.1 Botia kubotai
CCCTAATCATCTTTTTAAAAAAATCGACAGGTTGTTTTTGCTTTTTGTTTTGGTGTAATTATTAATTCGATTCACATATCCTCGTGTGTTTGTATATTTCAGCTTTTATTTCTGTGAAGTGCAATTGTGGTGTACAAAGGAAAGCCTGTATCAAATGCAGCTTGAGTTTTATGTTTATATAAAAAACGAAAAAAAGTCACACCTTAACGCCCCGCCTGCTTTTGTTCCTCTCCAACTGCTGAAGCCCAACACAGCGTCTGCCTCTCAACTGCCTCTCCAGTTTCCTTTTCCTTCTTGTTTAATTAAACAAACATGACTTTTTGTATTATTTTATAAGTGAAACGGGTAAGTGATATGGGCTCACAGCACAGTACAGTAAGCTTTTTGTACATTCATGGCACAGAAGACAGTTATTTTGTTTCTCTCAGTACTACTGTTGGTTTTTTTCTGGTTCCTTCCTCTGAGGAAACCGCTTTAACTGCTTAAACGAAGCTGAAATTTGTGTGTGTGTGTGTGTGTGTGTGTGTGTGTGTGTGTGTGTGTGTGTGTGTGAGAGAGAGAGAGAGAGAGAGAGTGTGTATGTGGTGTTTGGGAGGGTGCATGTTTGAACCACCAAACTATTCCCATAGTGAAGCTTGTTTTTATATGTAAATGTCTGTTACCTGATTGGCGGAACCCTGACCTTCCACGCCCCCTTTGTTACATCATCAACACTAGGACTCGTCTCTTTTCAGTGTTCTGCACTTCTGCAGCTTTTGATTTTTAAGACTGCCTATAGGAGCATCTTCGAACAGCTCCTGTACTTGCTGGATAAAGGAATTGTGTGTGTGCGTGCGTATGTATTTGTGTGTATGTTTGTCCATGCGTATCGCGTAAATGGATGTGTGAGTTTGCATGTTTTATTATGTTTAAAATTATATGGGTTTTAACTGGGATGCTTTTGTCACAGATATATAAGGCTTTAGCTATAGCGCTCGCTCACCCATCTGCACTGCTCTGAGAGAGAGAGTGTCACCACTCGAAAACTCTCTGTCGTTTCTACTATTTGCATTGATTACATTTTATCTGACTCATGTTATTTTAATTTTTTTTGGTTGTCTTGTGGTTTTTAATTTGATCTTTTTTTTTTTAAAAGAACAAATTCAGTGTCATGCAGTGAGCTGGCCCGGTTTAGCAGGCGGAGCCTGCACATGTTCCTCTGACCAATAGGGAGCGCAACACAGTACTGTTTGCTGCTAAGCGTGTGATTGCTGCATACATTGATGGATTTAAATGCTCTTAGTTGATTTTCTCCTGCGCCTTTTCCTCTCTCACCCCAACGCTGTATGTGACGTATAGTTCTGAAGTCAAATTATTTGAAAGATTGTCACTTTCATAAATAATCCTTTATTTTATGATCGTTTAAAGTGTGACCTGATAAAAAACGCTCGTCTTTATTCCTGCCTCCCCAGATGAAATTATACGTGTTGAATAGATTATATGGGCACAAATTTCCTGAAGTCTGACTAAAAGTTTTTGTTTGCGTTTAGATTAATTATCGTTTCTTTGAGTCATCAATCTCACAGGGTGAATTGTTAAAAATTAAAACTAACGTTGTGATTAAATGACAATCTAACAGTGTAGAGATAACGTAAACAGAGAATCTCCCTGTATCCTTTGTGCTTTTGGCTTTGAAATAACATGAGCTTAAAGACAATTGTGGTTGTGTGAGATGTGTGTTTTCCCCGGTGGAAATTGCTTTTTTTGTAAAATAGGAGGATATGCGAAATAAATTTGAAAATAAAGGGACGGTTCATTTACAAGTGAAAATTCTGGCGCTCAAACCCGTGTGATTTTCTTGATTCTTTGGATCACAGTAAGAAATTGTAAGCAGTGTTGTCTCTTATTTTCTGTACAATGAAAGTAAATGTTCTCCCTAACAACTCTCTCTGTGTTCCACTTAAGAAAGAAGATCGTACAGGTTAGGAAGAACATGAGGGTGAGTAAGTGATTTTTGGGGACGAGCTGTCCCATTAACAGGATGTTTTAGGATGATGGTAGAGGCTGAGATATGTTGATGTATTTTAAGTTGTTTTTTGCATTTGCAGATGTCGTATTAGGAATGTAGACGAGAAACGACTCGTAACCGAATGCTGTTGTTAACCCTTTGTTTTGGTTTTTATAAAAAACTTTTAACTTTAACTGACTCGTACATGAAAGCTAACAAAGATTTTATTGCGTTTTATTGTATGTACACAGCTTTGAAAACTGCGTTGTTTTTACATATGGCTGTTGTGCACGTTTGCCCCCCTCATCATTTGTCAGATGCCCAGTTAGATGCCGATTTTTAGATCAAAATGTTTAATTGTTGCAATTAAAACAGGACCGTTTAATTGAAAACGTATGTATTGGCGTACAGTGAAAAGGAACGTCGCCGGTTATAGATGGTAGAAATGTTCATGAATGTGTTAACGCTTTATCTTGTCGCGCTGAAGTTGACGAGGGAATTAAACAAGGAATTCATATTGTGCATGAACCAATGCTTTTTTTGTGTGTACGTTTCTTTTTTTAAAAAATCAAAGCATTTCAGCTATCAGTTGCCCACTGAAGATGCCCGTATTTTAGTTTCGTGCTCCTGAATCCCATTTCTGTGGTCGCTAGCTCCATAGCATTAGCTTGGTAGCCGATTTCTGTTGGTTTACTTGACCTGCCTTCTAATGTACAAACCAAGTGATTAATGCAGCCTTAATGCATCCTGCAAAACCCCACCCCTCGAACCCTAAAAGCTGTCAGTGTGTTTATAGGGTGCCGTAGGCTTTTTATTTTTGCTGCAGAGGTCCTCGTTTACATAGCGTTGTGTAAAAGGGAACCGTTTTAACACACTATGTAATCCAGTGGCTCAACTGCTTGGACACATTCTCATAGGAATTTTACTCCGGAATCCCACCTCGTACCCCAGCTGGATTATTTTTGCCGATTTCAGTCATCTGCTGTCCTCATAAGCTAAGATATTTTTGTTAAATAATTGATATGTATATTTGTATTCATTTATAAATATGTACACAAAATGAAGCGAGTAATCAAGGGTAACCCTGTTCTCTCTGTAACCCACTGTGACCCTCTGGTCATCTTCTAACTGTTCCACTTTCCATTCTGTTGTTTTAATCTTTTCAGACTGGAAATAAACCTATTTTATTTGAATATAGAGTTTGTTTTTCTGTTTGACTGGTAAACATACAGTGCTTAGAAGGCCTTAGGTGCCTTTTGGCGGCTTATTTACTTTTGAAATGAATTCAGTTGTGTGTACTTAACCTAAGTCTGATCTTGGGTACTTTACCATAAGGCAAATCTGCAATAAGAGGCTAAAGTTAATCATGACCTTATGAACTCATAAACTAGTACTCTTGGATTTTTGAGACCCATGATCTTAGGTTAAGTATGTAAAATAATTTAGTTGCCCTCTTAATAAGATTAGGTTTCAGGAAATGGCACAAAAAATCTACAGATAATTTAGATGTCAAAATAACAGATGTGAACTAATAGTTTTAGAAGATTCTTATAAACACATTCAGAGGTGTGCTTGCAGTTTTTCTACTTGCATGCAGAAAATGGAGACGACTCTTTAAAGTTTCCAGCCCATGTCCTTTAAAAGGTAAAACCTTCAGTCTTAGAACTGAATGGCTGGTCTCTGTATGACTTTCTTTCATGTGTTAAATAATTTGACTGAATATTGATGCGTTTCCCATGACAAAATGTATCCAAGCATATACAGATGACTGGATGGTTTTGATATTACAGAAGTAAAAACTGAAGTCACGGGCTGAACCCCCTTCTTATCCGCAACAAATACTGATGGATTAAACATCATTTTACATTGTAACCAAGAGAGGAATACTGGGATTTTGTGTGTGAGGATTTAAACATGTGGTTTACGAGGACGCAAATGTGTATAACGACGTGTATAACAATGCAGACATGGTTTATAAGGGACACTTTAAAAAACATACTAAATGGTGATTATTTTATAGATAGAATATACAGTTCGTACAGTATAAAAACCATTACATCTATGGAGAGTCCTCATAAGCCACATTGGACAACGTGTGTGTGTGTATGTGAAATTTGCCCTTTCCATTGTTTGAATTCCAAGAAGATGTAAGCCAAACTCTTTTCGTGTTTCTACAATTGTCCACAGGTGTGCCTAATGTATCTGGGTTTTGTGTCAATATATTGTAGACTTATACATTTTAAAAGTGGTTTTGATCGGTTGTCGAGTTGCTCTTTTAACTGTTTCTCCTTAAATAGCCAGGTGGGGGCAGTGTTTGCTGGAATGAACATCCAGTAAAATGACTAAAGTCCGTTTAAAATAGACTCTTGTTCAAAACAGATCTATTTTTTATTATGTGCAATAAATGTTGCAATGAATTTAAACATTTAGTAGTCAAGACAAAGCCTTGATTAAAAGTCAGAATAATTTATAAGTTGAACGTCTGACAGACAGACACTCTAAACCTTTAATACAAGTCTAAACAGTTTATTAAATTAACTGTAATGTGACTGCAGAAAATCATAAGTCAGATCAATTAGAAAAAGTGCCGTAGTGGATTGTGCTGCGTTTGTTGGGTGCGGTGTAGGTCTTGAGTTATGGATTTGTGAGTTTGTAATAACTGTAAGTTGGATTTGTCAAGCCGTCAAATGTATAACAACTGATTAAGACATAAAGAGCGAAGACAATAGATTTAAAGTAATCACAACCTAAACGTATAACCACAGAAGAGTATACAGCCTGTGGAATTCCAGTTTTCATCATTATTACATGACCTACAGTATAAACACGCTTTTAGGGCTGTTTGGCTTGTGATCTGTCCTCTCCTTGTTTCTGTGCGTCTTTTAAAAGAGTGATAATGTTCTGCCACACACAGTGGCACAAAACATCTCAGCCAGCCAATAGCACACAGATAATACTGACTGTACTATTACACTTCTGTCTTTTGGATCTCATCTCTGCTTTGCTGCATATCTCCTTTCTTTCTTTCTCTCTCTTCTCTTAACTGTTTTCACCCCTTCTCAATTGTATGCATTTGTACTGTAATCTCTCTCTCCCTCTCTTTGTTGCTGCGTGGAACAATGTTGTGAAATGAGCTGTTTCTCGTTAAGCGTTACGCATGCACGCTAACCTAACCGTGCTTGTTTCTAATAATTGTTTGGCGTACTGGCTTTTATTTTCCGCATGAGAGAGATATTTTGTGTATTTCTTCTCTAACCAATGTCCATGTTTCTCTGATTGTGTTTTCTTTGAAGGAGTTCTGCCTGTCTGTGAGTGTGTGTTTCAGCCCCTGGCATGCTCTGCTTCACACTTTCCTTAAATGTTCAGTGCTGTCGACAGACATCTTGTTCTTTATCTCCAGGAACCAGACATCCTTTTCTTCAGAGGCTTCAGCTAAACATCGCACAAGACCCTTTTCCTCCGATCTTCTCTCCTGTTACTGCTGTTTCTTCATTGTCTATGTATAGCTTTAGGTTTATGTTGAGTTAATAGAATAGAATCTGCATCCAGATTGGTTAGTACATGCGCGTTTAGTGTTGAATCTGGCCTCAGGCTGAAACATCCTGCAGAATTTGTGCTTGCTTTGATTTTTATCTCAAGTGACCCACTGTGTGTGGTGATGACACCTCATGCTAATCTGAGCTTTACAAGCTTTTTTCTCTCTATTTTCTGTATGTGGATGTTTCCTTCCACATGAATCTGTACTTGATAAAGAGTTTCTATCACTGAACGTAAAGGTGGCTTAAACAATAAGATAATGAATAGACATTTCCAGAAATTACTGGACTTTCAGGCTAAGCTACTGTGTACAATATTTCCTTTTTGCTTTAAAAATTTTATGTAACACTCCCTCTATATACTGTGGAACAGCCCTTTAATAACATCTTATGATGCAGGAATTGACCATAAATAAGGGAACAATGATGCACAGACCACCAAAGGACAAATATGAAACGAGGGCAGAGGGCTGCAGTACGCAGCTCGCATGTCTGAAGCCGTGTCTGATTGCAGGGGTAAATGTACGAGTTTTTCATTGGTGCTGATGGTACTGATTTACCTCAGAGCGCTATAGGTTTGTGAAAAAGACTGATCTGAAGGCACTATACAGCATCTCTCCACCACTGTCATCCAGGCACCTGAACTGGCGCTTTACAGCACGTGTCTGGATTTATGCCTATGTGTTTAAAATATTGCTGATGGTCACGGATTGTTTTGCATTGAAATACTGTGCAATGCAAAAGTGGCACAACTGTTTAGTGAATTCTCCCCAAATTACTCAAATGTTCTGATGTAAAGGTTCTGTTTTCTTTTGTTTGAGATTGTCAGAGCTGTTAAGACAGCCTTCCTTCCACTGTACGGTGCTTAATACTTGATAAAGATGACTGAATAAATACAAACATTGTAAACAGATGGTGTTGTCAAAATAGATTTGTTCAATATTTAATTTAAGTCGAATTATTCTATATTAAATCGCTAAAAGTATTTCATAACCAGTAATCATCTGGATTGCATTGTGATATACAAAATAAATATCTCGGGTAATCTAAAATACAGTGCCCGCGCGCGCGCACACACACTCTCAGGCTGTTTGCTTGTCTCTGTAAAGGTCACTGTGGTGTGTTACTGACACCCCTAGGTGTGAACTTCCCTCATCGTGGCATTTCGTGGCCGACACATACACACCTTATATCAGTTCTCAGTTTGTAGATCAGAGTGATGTTTTGTGCCTGACAGCTTTAGGAAAGTCATGCTCAAAAATAGAAGACGGGGTGAATCTTACCCGACTGTTATTACACTTTCATAGATTTTATGTGAATCATAATTTCCCTTGCTTCATTCGTACTGCTGAATTTCGTGTAAAACTGTGTTCTCGTTTCCTCTCTCTTCTCTCACTACTCTCTCTCTTTATTTGTTAAACAGGTGACTATTTGAGCAGTAACAACAGTAACAGTAACAACAGTGTTTAAAGTTTGTATTTCAGTTTTCTAGGAAGTTTCTGCTTCCGTTTGCCGTTTGGAAGAAGGGATGAGTCAGGCGGAAATGAGAGAGATTATGTGGCACATCACCCTTGTTTTCTGTTGATTTTCATGCTGTTAACGGCGAGATGAAGATTTGGGCTTGTTGGTAAGTATGTAAATGATGTACTGTGAGGACATCCTGCCTTACACGATCCCCCAGCCGGCGGGAACATAAAGACATCATTCAGAAAACAACTGTGCGAAGGAAATAAGAAACATTTACAGCTTAGACTTGTATGGTGCTGTTTGTGCTGCAGACAGCTATAGAGAAATTTCTCTCATCGTGTGCGTCGGCTAATGCTGTAATGAATTTTCACCTTCATTTTTTTGAAAACACACGTAGGCCTTTTCTAAAAATAATTTGTTTTGTCATTAAACAAACTGTTTCATTTTAACAGAAGGTTAAATAATTAATTAATTAGTCATTTAGCTGTTGCTTTTTCTCGTCTGGTAGCTCGTAGCAACTAAGAGACACGACGGTTTGTTCTCTGTTAAACAGACGTAACGTTTAATGGTAGCTACGTTAAAATCACATTAATTTTGAGGTTTAAAGTAGAATACGCTTGTTCTTTAAATGAATTAGTAATACGGTAAAGGTTGATTCCCTGTATCTCTTTATTGTGGGCGATAAATTGAATAAGTACATTAGAAATGTAATCATTGAAAAGAGAGCTCATTGTAAGTTTGTAAAGACTTGTTAGTGTTTTCCTAAAGCAGAGCCATTAAACACCGCTATAGATGTGTAGATGAAGGACATACATTCATTAAAGTCACGTGACTCACAGATTGCCTTGTTCTATACTTTAATTGGTTAATACAGATGCATTAATAAATTAGCTTTTAAATACGGTTTTAGCACTGGAATGTGTTGGAGGTGTCTTTTAAAACTCTCTCGAAGCTCTGTTGTTTAAATTTAATCGGCAGGCAAGTATTATAAGGCTTAATTTAATACAACCGGTCAACAATAATTACGGGTCTTGACTTCGATGGATTCAGATTGAATAAGTACAAACGGTGAACGCGCATTCGACTTTAATTCACTAATTTAACAAGTTAATTAAAAAAACATATTTTATATATAGTTGTTGAGCAGAAGTTGTAAGAACGTTTTCCTAACATTTCTATTAAGTAGCAAAAACGTTAAAAATGTTATTTTGAACATTTCTAAAACAACAAGTTTCTAAAACAAGTTTTAGAAACGTTTAAGACGTCCAGTTTTTAGATGGCGCATCAACGTTGTTGTTTGGTTATTCAAACATTTACAAATACTGTAACTTTATTCAATCATTCCACTAACAACTTAAGAATAACATTTTTGATATATATTATATATAACCTTAAAACGTTACTGCAAGAATGGGTTACTTTGCGAGAACTTTTTGGGAACATTAGCCAACGTTCTGGGAACGTTCCCTGTTAGCTGGGCAGTGTCTGTCACAACACGCAGTCCGCCAATACTGAGACATTTAATAAGCAACAAAGACATAAGAAATGTTTTCGAGAATTCGGTGGCGTTTGTCTTGACATAAATATTGGCATGCTCACGTCTTTCTTTCAGTCACTCCCGGCGTCATTGTAGAGTTTCCATGCGTGGCTGTTTCGAGTGGCCCGCTATTGTACCGCTGCGGTCGGATGGAGTGAGCACTGCTTTGGGTGGTCCAACAGTCCCCCGCGGTCCACAATAGCTTCTTGCCCAATTATGATGAGGCCGTTTTTCTACTTGAAAGTTGTTGATTTACGGCTCGCGGTTCAACTGCCTCCAATTACCATTCTGAGTGCATCCAGGGCGAAGGTCGCAGACATGCGAAAACAAACACTTTATATGTTGAAATAATGAAGAATGAACGTTTATTTTGCTCTTCAGGTAAGAAATTGACATTTAGGCGTATAATTTAGACGAAGCGTTTTGAATGCGTGTTGTCTCAGTACTTTTTGTATGTTGTATGTTCATTTGAGCTGTTCATAATGTGTAGATTCTCCTTTAGGCCTCTGCAGGTTGTGACTGTTTAGTTTTAGCTTAGACCAATGCGCAACGTGACATCAAGGACGAGATTGTTTTGCAAGTAAGTTTAATTTTTGTCAGTAAATTTCTTTGCCAGAAGTGACGCGGGAAACACGTTTAAGCAAGTCAGTTCTGCCTTGTAAAGTGCGTTTGAAATTGTTTTTTGTCTTCGTCGTGAAATAAAACTAAAAGGGCAGTTTTAAAATGGTAATGATAGACTGACTTACACGTTTATCCATCTGTAAACACGAACTGTAGTCTCTGGTTCACATTCCTTATGTTAGGATCATTCAAATCGTAGACTGTTTCATTATTGCCGTCGTTTTAGCTTAAAACGTCTGTCCAAATTTAAGAAAAATTTGTTTGTTTACTGAAGAAAAACAGTCCGGCAGACATTGTAGGCCTATGTCCTACTTTTTCCACTCTGTCTATATTTTGTAGTTTATATTTTTTTGTTTAAAGTTTATTTGTGTAGCTTTGTCGATAAGATAAAATATTTTTGGTAACAATTAACATGTTTACTTATTTTTAAAGTTAAATTTTCTTTGTAGCAGTGTAGTTTTTTTAATAGTTTAATGTTTTTAAAATATGTTTTAATAGTTACATAATAACATAAAAAAACGGTATTGTAAAAGGCGGCTGCAGTGCAGTTAAATAATATCGTTTCAGCAGTCTGTAGATTTATGTTTTATATTTAAACAAGCTTTTCTCATTGTAAATGGTGTTCATATTTAATCAATTGTATACAACATAGTTTACCTCAAATAACACCTAACGTTTAATGTTCCTTTAATTTATGAAAGACATCTCGTCTAATAATCTGTACAAATGGGAATCATTTAGCTGAACAGCGCCCTGACGTCATCTTGTAAATCTTAAAAAAGTTACAAAAATCATGTTGATGGTACTTTGATGAGGGATTTCTGACAGGCCAGGTAAAAAAACTGATCTCTAAAAAAGCGTAAACTTGACAGGAATTTTGGACTCGCGTAGGGGTTTCAATCAGTCTCTGAATACCCAAACAACAGCAGTGATAAAGTCTCTCCTTACTATTCTTGGCATACTTCTTTTAAATGGTTAAAATCACTTTAGCTTCACCTCCAAAACCAAGAATCTCCTCCACTTAGACTTTTTTTTCCCATGTCATTTTTCCTCCATGCCATTTTTTGACGCTATAATCAGACTCAGCGCTAATTGCCTCTACATAACGTGTTAAAAACAGCAATATCTTTCTTATTGATCTAGAACAGATGGATCTGTATGTAACGGATGAAAAACAGTTAAAGAAAAACCGATACTCTTATGAAAACCGTCATAAAAACCCAGTCAAGACCGATAGCTGGCCCCTAGGGTTGCTTGGGTGGCCTTCACCTCTAAAACGTTCCTTTCATCACCGTGTATGAGTTCTCTGTTATGTTTGTTCCCTGATGTGTATCTGCGTGGGTCCCTGCTCAAAATGACAGCGAATCTAAATTGAAACCGTATTCTGGTGCGAACAGTCCATATAAGCAGCCACAAAGACGAGCTCTGAATGCGTAAGTCAGAAAGGTTAGAAGAAACTGAAAATCGGTCGTTTTGCCTATGTTTGCTTGTTCCCAATATTCCAGATTTATTCTTTTAAAACGCGGTTCTGATCTGGCGAGACAGTAAAGGTGCCTGAAATTCACTTAGACCAGAAAAAAGGGTTATTTTATGTAATATGTGAATTGAAATCATGCGTGCAGGACACACTGCTTGTTCTATGACGTAAACTAAGCGTTAACGGTCCTCTTTACCTGTCTGCCCGTGTGCAGGCGATTATAGTTATAGTTACAGTGTCAGGTGATTCCGTGACAATCATACAGCAACACGCTAGAAATATGTCTTGATTGGTCGTTCCTGGTATCTGATCTCAGGTTGTACGTGTTTGTTGTCTTTATTCACAATATGGTTAAACACTTAAGCCAAGAAAGCATCGCAGGCAAGGAAGGGCAGGTGGAGAGAGACAAGTGAAAGAGTCTTAACAAGCTCCGGATAGCAAAAGAACATCATTTTCATTAGGCTGCCAAACAAAGGCACAGGCCCCTGTGTTTTGGGGACATCTTTTCTGTTTGTGTATGTGTGTATGGATGTGAGTTTCCTTGGGATATGCCTGGTTCATCTGTGTGTGTGTGTGTGTGTGTGTGTGTGTGTGTTCAGGGACTGTCCTCTTTCCTGGCTGCTTTGTGTCGGGTATTGTGTGATTCCTAGAGAAAGGACTTCCTGGTCAATAGGGAGTAGAGTACTGTGAACTCAACAGACCCCCCTCCAAATACACACACACACAAACACTCAGGCCCCTCTCAGCAGGCTGGGGAGCTGAGAGAGAGACTGCAGGATGGTGCGCTTATGGGACTTGTTGCTAGGTGACTGACAGGCAAGTGCTCAAGTCAGGGTGTCCATTTTTATAGCAAAAATCTCTTAAATTGTTTGACTGAGAGGGCAGAGAAGAAAATATCCAAACATATATCAAACATTCAGA
>JAZGTI010018605.1:0-11546 GCA_036877585.1 Botia kubotai
GATCACGCACCGATCTGGATCACGCACCGATCTGACTCACATACTGATCTGGATCACGCACCGATCTGACTCACATACTGATCTGGATCACGCACCGATCTGGATCACGCACTGATCTGGATCACGCAATGATCCGACTCACATACCGATCTGGATCACGCACTGATCTGGATCACGCAATGATCTGACTCACATACTGATCTAGATCACCTGAATGTGCTGTAAGTTGCTCTGAACAAAAGCATCTGACATAACACATGTAACTGTGTAAATGTAAACGTCTGATAAATGTAAATGTAAACAGAAGATCTGAAGGGGCACCTCGCCAAATCTTTTACGTTTCCTGTTTGTTTGTTTCAGAGCTGACTGAGGAGTGAAGTTATGCTCCTTTAGTCTTTTGTTGGTCCTGGAACAACAATCCTTTAAATAAACTAATAAATCAATAAATAACAAGTTGTAAACCGACCTCTACCCCTTAACCTAGAGGAGAGGAATAGGCTGATAACAGTGACACTAACCCAGTCCTAGGCCTAGTATTAAGACTAAACCAAACCCTGGAATCAATTGGCTGTCAGGAATATTGTTTTAGAAGGAACAAGGATGTTGACTCAGGCAAATGTGAAACTGGGCAAAATCAGGTTTACAAAAATGAGTCCATCATAGTTTAAAATACCCAATGTGAACAGCTCTGCTCCTGTTTATTTACTTGGTCAGTGCAGTGACAAAGACCAGTGAAATTCCTGCTTCTTTTGCTCAGGAAAATATGAAAATGAGCTTTAGAAACTGCAGTCTTCCGAGGACTGTTGCCATGCCAACAATCATACGCTTGAGTTGATTCACAGAAAAAACAATACACACACCCCAAAAGGGTAATTTGGGTGTTTCGCCGCTGTCCACGGTGCTGAAATGTTTGTGTCTATCAGTCCGGATAGGTGGATGGATAGATGGACACGCCACTTTTAAACGTAGTTAATTCTAGGAAAATATCGGAAAGGCGACAGGTGGGACACGGTGACGAACATCTTCCGGCATCTGCTCACCGAGGACATACCGGTTGACGTGCGCTGATGACGCTTGCACAGCTGCAACGTCGCATTACCGTGACATTTTCCGTTCACACGGTGAACAAATCTATTCAGGGTACTCAAATTAAAACAATCCGTAACTACAAAACTGATTAGAGATTATTACAAACATCCATTTATAGAGAACCGGAAACCAGTATCAAAATTTCCAACAAAATAAATATATTTTGACTATAGGTCGTTAAAGACGTCGCGCTTTGCAGTTTTACAGCGGATTTGATGTAGGAAACAGACCAATAAAATGGTGAACTGTTTATTTTTTCAACATAAATATTTTTATGTTGAAAAAATTATACTGTGGTATAAAAAATTATACTGTGGTAAATATGGTATAATATTATAAAAATTATAATATTATACCATATTTCTTATGGACTACACGTAAGCAAAAAGTCTAAGAAAGTCACTGAGGATCATGTAAAAATGTCATTCAAGTTCTTGTGTGGATTCAAACGACAGATGCGCAGATACACGCTAACATCTCCAGAAGATCTAGCCGCTAATATCTTGCGATGTTTTCTACTCTTGAATTCCACGAGCTTTTGCGAACAAACATACCGAGCAGCCAGCACGAGTGCAGTGCAGTGAACTCAGCGGCATTTTCAACTTTCGCCTGATGGGGTCACCCTTGCCCCTCACGGAGTCTCCGTCTCTCTCTCTCGCTCCTATACACATAAACACACACACCCGGATGGGATGACTTCACTGCTCCGCCCGGGTTTCCTTTATGATCGCGGGATCTCCCGTACCTTACAGCAGACTTCACACGACCGCTGATGTAGTCGCACACAGCCGCGCTCTCTCCTACCCACACCGCGCACTCCGCACCGAGCGCTTCAGTCCTTCACGCGTTTGGAAGTTGGCGGTGCCAGAAGTCTGACACTTACGCGTGCGGATATTCAGCAAGAAAAGTGCACTTGTTTTGCGGGGAGTTGCCATATCCACCGTCGCTTCCTACAAGAACCGCCTGTTTCATCGCGTTCTGCGTCGAGAGCTCGTCCTTCACAGCAGTCGACATGTCCGAGGTTCTGCCGTACAGCGAGGGAAAAATGAGCGGCTACGGAGCGGACAACGACGTCAGTCAGATGTCCTTCAGCTGCGGGCTGCAGGACACCAACTCGTTCTTCGGGGGGTCGCAGGCAAAAAGACCTCCAAAACTTGGACAGATCGGCAGAGCAAAAAGAGGTGAGAATCTACAATAGTAGAAGCTATCCAAAATGTTAGCCAAGTTCAGACGTTAAAGCCAAGTTAGATAACGGGTCTTCTGAACGTTATTTTTATGTTAAACGATCTGTTACCGCTCTTGTGATTTTGTCTATCTCTAAATGTTGTCATAAATCTCCTAATGCAAATGAACTAAGCATATTTTTATTGGCTTGTGGTGACTGGAATTCGCTATAACCTTGTGCGCAAAACCAGTTGCGCAGTTTCCAAAGCGCAAGCAGTTCCAAGTTACCAGCGGCAGACAGGCTGCTACACACGGTCAAGCGTGAGAAGTCTTGACCTCAGCTGTGTTTTCTCTTCACAGTGGTCATCGAGGACGACCGAATAGACGAGGTGCTGAAAGGCATGAGCGATAAATCGTCACCGGGCGTTTAAACCCGAGTCATGCCTCGCAGACATTTCAGTTTTTTATCACCGATTTGAAGCACTTGTCGGTTGCGCATGAAGATTGCAAAGAGATGATGACACGACGCTCGAACCGGGAGGAGACTTAACCGAAAGGAAAAGAAAATTAAAGAACGGAGAGATGGAAAGACGACATTCACTTGGGGTTTGCTGGCAATTCTCCAAAAAAGACACTCGAACGAAAGCTTGGAGGAAGACGGAGATGATGAGGCTGCGCTTTCTCAGCTCTGCTCGTGTGAATAGACATGAATGGACTTGCCATTAATATTCCACAACCATCATCTTCCAAAAGCGCTGTAAGCAAAACGAAGACTGAACCGCATCTTAAGCTGTTATTATAACTTGTACAGTATCTCAAAGACCTTCCTCTTAATACACACACACACACACACACACACACACCGATCAACCGACGAAGGCGCGTTCTTGGATCTGCATCGAGCGTCACTTCAGGCCGGCTGCTGCTTTTTAGAGACTATAGACAAAGACATTTACCATCTATAAAGATAACTACACTTCTATACGTATGTACGCAGATGGTGCAATGTGAATATTTTCTTTCTCTCTTCCGCATCGTGTTCTTTCTCAGACACCGAGTATATGATCATACACGTGCCCACAGGTGTTGACGCGTATAGTCTTTGCATTGTTTGGTGGTCTGTTGTTTTGCCCTTCACTGCAGCTGCTTTTGCGCATCACCGCACCTGCGCCACGGATTGTCCTCAGCACAAAGGGAAATTGTGCGTTACGCCCTCATGTCATTAATCCTACACGAACATGTCTTGGTTTCTTCCAAGCGTTTAAGTTTAATATTTTGAAGACGTTTTCATCATCCCCTCGCGTTTCTCCGTTGTTTCCATCTCTTTGCATGAATTTACACTTCGGTGCCAACACGAATCTTACCCTGGCACGCTTCTTCTCAAATAGTCACATTTGTATTTTTATATCTTAATGTTTTTTTTTTAATGATGCTAGTATGTCGTTCTGAAATCCATCAACTGATAAATACGAACAATGTTTGTATTTCGGAGAAAACCGTAGACAGGGATTAGACGGATTACTGGTTACGTTTGGTTGGAACATTTTTTTAAAGACTTCACGAACGAATGTTTTTCTCGACTTCTTTGCACACATCGGTGTTGAACTACTGTTATATGAAAATCGTAAACTGTGACTTGAGCTATGTTGATGAATTTGTTAGAAAATGGCGATATTAGAAATCTACTGCACTGTTTACTAATATCTTCAAATAACGCGTTATGTGTCAGGTTTCTGAACATTACGTTTGTGTTTCTTTTTTAAATTCCTTTTTTTGTTTTGTACCATTATTCTGAAAAAAAAACTGACTGGTTTATTGTGCATGAAACCTTTTTTTTAAGCAAAAAAACAACAAAAATGTCATGACATTCTAAGAATGAATCATTGCATATGAAAATACCATTTTCACTGTATTTGGTGAATTAATAAATGGTGGAACATGTAGACATGCTTTGCTGTCATAATTTGACACGACCGGCGCATTACAAAGAGGAGAAACACGCCTTGTGAACATTTAATCAAGTTATTTTGAGGCTGGATAACTCATCCCGTATAAAGCTTTTAGAAACAGGCCCACTAACAAACGATTTAAGATTTAATGTATCTAATCAAATTCAACAGGTAAAACTACACCACACATCAAAAGATAAAGCAACTACTATAATCATTTGCAGGGAGGCCCTGTACAGTATAAAGCATGAAAATTCAAAGTTCTTCTTGTGACTAAAGAAACGTGGATTTTAGGTCTTGAACACGTCAATGAATGACATAATTTGACTGCATTATAACAGAGTTAATTCATTTCATTTACATTCTTAACACAAGATGTGATCTATTTAAAGAAACAGAAGAACATGCCCACAAGTACACAGACCGTCTGAAACCATGATGATTTCAGTGGTCACTACAACATGTTTTCTGTAGCGATTTCATTCATTTGGGCTCAGTCTTGCTTTTGCACAGCTGGTGTAACACATGCTGTTTCTTGTTTACACCAAACGTTCTGAATCAACATGGTCTGAACCATCTGACGCAGTTAAATTTCACAGTAATATTGACGTTTTCCTTCATCACTCACACACACAGCGAGACAAGCGCAACCCAAATCCGATGTGTACGATCCAGCCACAGGAGAATCGATGGCTTTTATCTGTGTTCTGTGTGGCCAGCAAAGGCCAATGTGTCCAATGAAGCTCAGGATTGATCTGAAACCAAATCAGGCATGAAGTTGTGACTCTCTTTCCCTGTGATGACAGAGTGAAAAGGATTCTGGAACGAGAAAAAAAAACAAGACAGACCTTAGTTTTATTCTTTGGGTGTTGATTGGATCGTTGTAAGCTGGAGGGGTAGAAACTGCCTCGCCATTGGACAATCAATATAGTCCCACCTACAAGGACAGACATACATCACCAAGAGAAGAGATTTTGTTTTGAGGGGGAGAGTAATGTTTGTGATTAAAGATTACAACGGCACATAAATATAAAAAAATGTGTACTTATAAACCATTTTAACACACACATGGACAATATTCCATAACATTTTGATTTCATGGTGACGATAAATGATAAACACATCTTAGTTTATGTCAAATCCTGATCCAGAGTTTTTACTAAATGTTCCACAACTTAGCTCAAGTTTGGCCACCAATATTTCAAAGGTTAAAACTGGTTACTGATTCTGGGGCTGGTCCAAACTCGTATGCTACTGTTTTTCTGTAGGTCACAAAAGCAGAAATCACAGCTGTCAGAACACAGACTGTTCGTATTTCTTTTGGACAAACAACCCGGTTCTCAATGCAGAAGGTCCATCACTCAGGAGAAGTCAAGGACACTCAGCCTCTCAGTCTATTAATACACTTTCATGGCTGTTTCTGTGTTCCTAAACGATTCCAATTGCCCAGGGGAACCCTTACCACTTCACACAGGCTCAGAGCTGGAGATCACTGATACGCTATCAGAACAGACAGGCGGCCCGCGGCGGCTCTGAGTGACTGAGCCATGCCGCACACTGACCCAATATGGAAAGAGAACTCAGCAGATAATGATGGCCAGATAAGAAGGAAAGAGAGATGACATTGTGAGATTTCTGAAACGCTCCGTTGAGAGAGAGAAAGAGAGAGAGACACACACAAGTGCACGGTTCTCCCTCGCTTGCTCTCACTCGTTAGAGATAATTACAAATATTTTCTTGCAGTAAATTCTCATTAACCTGAAGATGTTTGATAAGGATGAAGTTTCTTCTGCATACTGAACGAATACAGCAAGACTCTCTGGCAAACACTGGGAAATCTGCTGCGTATGGAAACGTTTGACATTTTGGCCACCTAAGGTTAGAGAATAAAAAATCGGAGGGTGGGTCAGACATGTTACAGACCAGATTCAAACGTTCATTACTCACATGAGCCAATCTGTTCTTTCTGTTGACCCATCAAAACAGAACTGAAACCCTCATAACCCTGAACTCACTGCAGCAAAACACACACATGCACGTTATTGCTCCGTACATCTCATACCAGAGTCACAACTACATGTGCAATCCTAAAAACACATTCACAATGATGCAGTTATTGCCCTCCTTCATCTTAATTTGTTACACCCGAGATACACTAACCCTCACAGAAATCCTATTGCTATTTTAGATTTTCCAAACAGATCAGCTTGTGTGATATATAAACTTGTTTCCTCATTTGTTTCCTCTTTGACCTCAAAAGTGGTCAAAATTTACTGCTATTACTATTTATGAGGGGACATTTGATCCCCATAATATAGCGATTACCAGATTACCAGGACCGAGCACACACATGCACAAACACACACGCACATACACAGCTCTCTCTGTAACGCAGCTTAATCAAATGTTTACGCAGTGCTGTCGGTAAAGTGTGCCGGCTGTGAGCGGGTTTATGTGTCCGCTATCAGTACCGGCCACTGGATGATGTAATGGCTTGTCCTGCTCGCCCCTGCCCCCCCAGCAAACAACAGCACACATTTGTCACTGCAGAAACATCTCAGCCTTTGATTAATGTCATGAATTATTATCAGAAAAGGATCATGTGATCATTTCTGATCACACAACAGCCTTTACTAATCTTACTGATCAAAAAATATTAATATGTATATACATATATATATATATATATATCTTTATATTTAATTCACCAGCTTATTCAGAGTAACCCAGATATCAAAACATTTTAATATATTGTAATTAAAGCTGCAATGCGCAACTTTCTGATTAAACGCAAACCAAAATCAGTTAATGACTTCAGTATATGTGAAGTACATTAACTAACCTGCCATTTTATGTTTCAAACAGAGATGGCGATAGAGTGGCCAAAGGTACGGATTGCATCTTTAATGATGGGCTGTATTCTGCATTTCTATAAAGGGTTGTTTTAACAAACCTTACAAACTCCAAACAGAACAGACAAACAGAAGAAAGTCCCTCTTTGAATGAACACAGGAGGGTTTAACGATGACTGATTTTCAGGTTTGCGTGAACTAGCCCTTTAAATGTCAATATAAAGTAAAGCTTGCATGTGCATTTGCTGTATAAGGAATTAAACCGAATATAACCAGCTGTTAAACTAGTTTTCTGTCATCTGCAGCAGCTTTCTGATGTTTCAGCAGCACGAGGTTCCTGAAGAGTCAGAACGCAGAGAAGAGGATACGATCGCAGGACAAACCTGCACCTGATATCTGCAGAATATCACCTGACACCAGCAGTCACCTGACACCAGCCATGACGTCTTCACTCAGAGCTCCAGTGAAGGGAAAGACCTGTGAGCTTCAAATGAGCCAGAGTATCTCTACTGTAACTGCACGTAAGTTTACCAAAAACTCAAAGTGTAAGTATCAAACTTACCTGCAAAGTTACAATGACTGTGTGTGACAAGAATGTCACAGAAACTTTAGCGTGGGCTATTTTGACCTAGGTCAGTAACCTACCACCCTAGCAACCACATAACAATGTGCTAAAACACACATACCAAATAACAATGCCATGGCAACGACCTACGACACTGCAGCATTGTGGGGGTGAGTTCTGCAGGGACGGGCAACATGTGTTTTTAAAACATTTTGTTCAAGTTGTAAACTTTCACAAAACCCAAACGTACACAAACACAAAACTTACGAAGAAAAGATGCTTCTACATAAATGATCCCAGTTTGATTATATTATATATAATATCAATATAATTATTATATTGATTATAGATTTCCATCTAGATTCTGTACGTCAGCAGTGTGTTCTTCTGATTTAAGAATTACTTCTTTATACTATAATACCAGAGTGTGAGAATCAGACTGAAATCTGTTCTGTTCACACTGGAGAACAGGAAGCGAGACACCTTCCCAAAGTCTTAAAAATAGACAGTAATTACATTTCAGAGCTAAATTAAAAATAAATGATTTCTAGTTTATTAATGGTCTCCATTTCACTCCAGCCATTCCTCAACCTAAAGACATGCACGCACGCACACACACACACACACACGTCTGTCATATTGTGGCACACAGCTGGGTTGTGTTGTTTGCTGTTTGTTTATTTGTTGTTTTAGAAGAGTTTGTGACAGATTTGTCTCTGCACAATGTTGCAGGTGTCAGGCACTAAATCTTGTCATGCCCATCAACACAATCCCACTGAGAAAAATAGGCCAGAGAGAAAGAGAGAGAGAGAACAGAGAGAATGCTGAAAAAACACACATCTGTACATGAACAAATGCTGTTTAAAAATGCTAATTACAGAATGTTAAAAAACAGTCCATTTGAAGAGCTCACACTTCCCCCAAGTTAAGCATTGAACCAATCTGATCTGAGGACAGTTTACCCAAAGATTTACTCTACTCATCTACTCACCCTCATGTCATTCTAAACCTGTATGACTTCTGTGGAACACAGAAGATGATATTCTGAGAAATGACTCAATGGGTTTCACCAGAAGCCATGACACGAGGGTGAATTCATTTGAATTCATTTTCTTTATTAATTTTTCTCTTTAAGAATGAATCTCTTTAAGATCAGCAGAACAACAGAGTGACTGGTAAGTTCTCAACGGGTTGTTTAAATAATCTTAGCAGATCTTTCAGTTGTAACCCACAGACTGTTGAGGGAACAGATCACATAAAAGTTTTTAAACATTTTCGTCATTAGTCCGTTTAACTTTAGTACTTCATTCCAAATGTTCTGAGGACATATGACAGATTTGCGTGACACGACAGCAATCATATGACCTCAAAAGGCTTGCGATATCGAGAACAACTTTATGATTTATAACTTTACATTTATGGCATGTTTTGTTAATTTTGGAGCTTGACAGCTCACGGTTTGTTGTAAATTTGTTTAATTTCAAAATGACTGAAAAATGTTCATGCTGTACTTCTTTCCTATAGTCCAGTGTTATTCAGAAGATCCTTAGAATCCACTTCCTGAAATTTAACTTCAGTGGGCGGAGCCTTTTCGTCTCCTAGCAGCCTCCTTTCCAGTGCTTCAGGGCTAAGCCCCTCCCCTTTAGTTAGAATGTACAGGAAGCAGTGGAAGCCGTTGCCATAGTGATAATGCTTGATGGACCAGTGAATGTCATGGAGATGAACCTGTGAAAATAAATCATTCGATTATGATTGTAATCAGAGATTAATACATTATCACCATCATTACTTCTGAAATATAACGGTACTGTGTACAGTTTCCCTGTGATATTTTAGCAAATAAATAAAGTACATTTCCTTTAATATGTTATCATCATCACTGCCACCAATAACAATAACTTTCTGGAGGACTGGAAACATGAAAACCAGTGTCTGTGTGTGTGCATGAGTGTGCTCGTGTGTATACGAGTAAGTTTGTGTTTATGCATGTTTGTGTGTATCCGGGGACATATAAGTGTCTGTGTGTGTGTTTGTGTGCATGAGTGTGAGAGTATCTGACTGAAGAAATGAATAATTCACACCTTCAGGTGTCAACATGGAATATGCCGAGAGTGAGAGAGCAGAAAAAGAGCTCCAGTAGAGACACTTTCAGACATCACTGAAAACTCCTGCATCAACGAGAACAAAAACCCTGCTCTTCAAAATCAGTCTTTATTATTATTATTGATAAAACGCAAATCTCACATGAACTGTAATTCACCTCAGAAAGCACATACTAACAGAACTTGTATGTTCTGGCATGACACGGGTCACATGACACAGATGCTCACAGATGAAGTGGCAAATCTGCTGGCCAATCAGACAACGATGATGTCAGCAAGCCTTGAGCAGCTGATGAGTCTAACGATCAACTGTATTGAACTCTCTGCGTCCCCCTCTGACACCCGCCGGGCGATCCCGGAACGAGACACAGACAGCCTCAACTGCACACATCACACACATTATACGCTGATGTACAGCCAAATACCAAAACAAACAGCTGGTTTGTTCAAGTTTGTCTGCAGACGAAACCCAGAGATGAGAATACATGTGTGAAAGACATGTTGTTTTAGACAACACAAGGACGTCTTATAGCTATTGAGAGAGAGAGAGAGAGAGAGAGAGAGAGTTGAGCTGATTCAATCTCCACCACAGTTTTACTACAGCTCTACTGAAATATTTTTATCATCATTATTTCCAGATACTTTTGTTTTTGACATCATACTTTTGAGCTTTCTTTGTCAATTACACTTTTCATAAATCTCTTAAAATGTAAAAGGTGAAAGACACTTTAATACAATCTAACATCATCTCCAGCATTATTGTAGTGTGTTCCCTGGGAATCGAACCCACAACCTTTTGCACCAGTTAAGCTACAGAGACACATACATAATGATGTGAAATAACCTCTAGTTTAAAGAATAACAGAGCCATTAAAAGCAGGTGATGCTGTGCATACTGTAATCAGAGCCATGTACCATCCGACGGGTTCAGATGGTCTGTGTGAGAAATCCATCGCTTTAAAATTGGCATTCTTCTACAATGCACTAAATATGCATGCTTTTATTGATAATGGGTAAGTACATACTTCAGAGTTTTCATTTTTGGGCTAACTAACTCTTAAAGAGTGCATAAAATAAAAGAGCCACAGGGACAAACAGCATCGGTCATATTTTCCGCTTTTTGCACTGACTTGCACTTTTTCCATGCAAACAGAAAAGCACCACAGCCATCAGAAAAACACAACATTTATGAATGCTGTTCCTGCAGTGTCCCTGTGTGCAGAGCCGGGCATGTGAGGTTGTGGAAACGTGTCAATTTATGACCCAGAATCATTTTTCTGCTCGTTAGCAGCCAGAAACAAGTCGAGCAAAAAACTCCCAGAATCCTCCAGGGGCATTAGAAACAGCATGCGCTTGTCTTAATATCGTGTATCTTTCTTTCTGTCCCCCGCTGTGGATGTCTCCTTCAAGGGCCCTGAGCTCAAGGCCACCATCTGTCCAGTGTGTGTGTGTGTGTGTGTGTGTGTGTGTGTGGACAGATTAAAAATGACACTTTTTGGCTGCATCATTTTCAGTAAGCTAACAGCTGTGATATCAGCATTCTGTCCTCAGGGAATCCAACTCTGTTCGACAAAGCTACCAAACAGCAGACGAAATTATTAAACAAACAAAATCTCACAGGTGATGAGGTCCTTTATTCATCCTTCTGCTTTAAAGGTGATGTGTCATTTTTTTTAATGGTGAAAGACTTTTTTCCATCACTGCTCAATATGTAAAGACTCAATATGTAAACTGTGCGTCATCTGTTGGTTGATTTGCCGGACCATCTTGAATAGCAACACTGTCTGAACCAATGGTGTGAGTTTGGGGGCGGGACTATCTGTTC